>OY735203.1:6156691-6191691 GCA_963457665.1 Thysanoteuthis rhombus | reverse complement strand
TACATCCCGTTTCAGCGTGTTAGAAACACCTATTGCAAATTAGTTTTAACAAACCAGAAAAAAAGAGACGTTTCCAGTCTCCGTTATAAGGCTTGTGATTTCCGACTCAAAACTTCCCTGATCCTGTGAGAACAGCACACATTTTGATTTATTGCACAAGAAATAAAATCAGAAATATCCAATTAAACCCTGTTACTAGCAAAGCCCATGTCTTTGGGGGGAGAAAAAAGAAAATCACCAACTGTCTGGAATCGTCCCTCATTTCTCAACTTAGTTTATCTACGTAGGAAATGTCTGCTGAAGAGAGAATACTCATTGAGAAGTGTGCACGTGGTCAGACATCACTCAGGAAAAAAAGAGATTAAGCTCAACGTTATCTATTTTTCTTGTCTCGGACTAAATTCACAAAGGTTAGATAATTTGCTTAGATGGCCGTATCTAATGCAACGGGATTGAAGAACCATACCCAACACTACGTAGCACAATAAAACGAAAGGGGCATTAAAAATGACCCGCAGACAATGAAACCACGCTCATTAATATGAACAAAGACAAAAACATTGGATTCATACAAGAAAAAGAAATATTTGGAGATAGTCTCGATCGATAATTTCTGTGCAGTGAGTTATTTCAAAACAAACTGGTTACAGAATAATTGTTCATTTATTTTTAGTCCAGCCGTGAATGTTGGATTAATTTAAAATCAATCATGGAAGCAAATTAGCCCTTTACAATGATTTTGTTATTTCAAAAACTGATTTTTTCAATTTTGCAATGTCTTGAGAGAATATTCACTTGTTCAGTAAAGTACAGACAAACCCTGCTTTACGCACTAAATTCGTCTATATTTCTACTTGAATAAGACAAATTTGCGTTAATGAATTAATTCTATCAGCGGGAATAATCAAGATAAATCCTCGCTTTTTTTTTCTTCGGTTTGCGTCAATGGAATATTAACATGCATGAAAAAGAAGTAGAATATGCGTTGATTGGAGTAACGTATTGCGAGGTTTGACTGAAATCCATACAATGGATAAAAAAATCATGGATTTCGCAAGGCGATAATGTGACTTTTTTACATCACTGACGTACCATCTTTATGGATCTCTTTTCTAACAAATACCGATCTTTACATAAGTATTCAGAGAGTGAAGGCAATTCTGATTATTAAATAAAATGAATCACCAATTTTCGTGAACTTTTTCACAAGAATCACATGATTTTTTTTAGAATCATTCAGGAAATCAACCAATCACCTATTGTTTCGCAATTTACACAACATGCACAACCTTCATTCCATTAATATTGAGGTTGAAATTTTGGGGGAGCTCTATTGGCTCCGTGCCAGATTCAGGTAAACTTTTTGAAGACTTACGATTACTTTTCTTTTGAGCAACCATGGCAACCAAAGTTGTCGAAGGGTTCTATATGTGCATGTATTTCTCCTGTTATACCGTTTTGTCTACACACTTGAAAATTGGCATCAGTACTCCACTGAATCCTTTCAAACAAATTATATTTCATCTTTAGAAAAAAAACTTTTCCAACATTGTGGTGACATTATTTCGGCGCTTTTATCAGTGATATCTACATTCTGAGGATTCAAGAGGTCTCGAGCTGTCTTTCAGTCTATTTCAGATATTTTCCTGTGGAAATCACCAGTGACGTAATGAATTCTTGTTCTTCTTCTTCTTCATCTTCTTCTTCTTCTTCTTCTTCTTCTTCTTCTTCTTCTTCTTCTTCTTATTATTATTATTATTATTATTATTATTATTATTATTATTATTATTATTATTATTTCGGAATCTCACACCAGTTGCCTGGTGGTAACTGCTGGAGTTTGAGTGACAGCAAGTCTCCTCAAGTCTCCAGCCCTCCTCTCCTAGTACTCATAGGTCGCAGTAATTCTACGATTTACAGTTTCACACCGGTTGCCCAGTGGTTATCGCTGAAGGCTGAGTGACAATAAGTCTCCTCAGGTCCTCAGCTAACGTCTCCTCCCTCTTTCGCATATCATGACAGAGCTACTATTCGTTGCAGTACTTATATCTCTAGCACCTTCCTCAGTATCAGTGCAGTTCCAAGTAGCGCTGTGGTCTGTACGGTCTCTATCCTCCCCCTAATCGCGATCTCCTCCAGTCTCTCCCTCAGCGTTTTGGGGACAGTTCCTAGTGCTCCCACTATGACCGGTACTACCCTGGTTTTCATATTCCACATTTTCCTTAACTCCCTTGCTAGGTCCTGGTATTTTTCCCTTTTTTCACCCTCCTTCTTTTTTACTCTATGGTCTGCAGGCACAGCATCGTCTACTATTTGGCAGGCCTTCCTTTTTTTGTCTACTATTACTAAGTCCGGCCTTCTTGCCTGGATGAGGTGGTCAGTTTGGATGTCAAAGTCCCACAGTAGTTTGTGGTTGTCATTCTCCAAAACTGCCTCTGGCTTGTGCTGATACCACTTTTCCCCATGGTTGAATCCCATTTGTTTACTTAGTTCCCAGTGTATCATCGTTGCTACTCTATCGTGTCTATGCTTATACTCCTTCTGGGCGAGCTGACTACATTCACTAGTTATGTGGTTTACTGTTTCATCTCTTTCATCGCACATGCAGCATTTGCTGTTTGTCTGTGTTCTGTCGATTTTTGCTTTTATGTAGTTTGTCCTTATGCTTTTGTTTTGGGCTGCCATGATGAGCGATTCTGTTTCTCTCTTAAGGTTTCCCTTTCGTAACCACGTCCATGATTTCTCGTCTGCTATATCTTTTATCTGTCTTTTAAACTCGCAGTACAATTTTTTCCCTTCCCACTTTTCTTTTCTAGTTTGCTGTACTGTTCCATTGTTTTCTACTTTCTTGTTTGTTGCACTATCCCTCGCGCTCTTTATGATTTCTTCACTATTTGTTTGCACATATCTATCTAGGACTACTTTAGCTCTCTGGACACAATCTTCTATGCTGATGAGCCCCCTACCACCTTCTTTTCTCTTAACGTATAGCCTATCTGTATCATCCCTAGGGTGTAATGCTTTATGCATCGTCATAAGTTTCCTTGTTCGCCTATCCATTGATTGGAGCTCTTCCTTTGTCCATCCTAGGAATGGTCCTGTATACCTAACTACTGACACAGCCCAGGTGTTCATTCCTTTTATTAGATTTCTGCTATTTAATTTGGTTTCTAATATTTTCCTTATCCTTCTGAGGTATTCTCTCTTAATTTTCTCCTTCATCTCTTCCCGTTTTATCGTGTCACATTCAAGGACACCTAGGTACTTGTATTGGTCTTGTGCAGTCAATGCCCTAATCTTGTTGTTGTCCGGAAGTTCAATTCCCTCAGTCATTGAAAGCCTTCCTTTATGCATCACCATGATTGCGCATTTTTCTATCCCAAACTCCATTCCTATGTCCTCACTATATTCCCTTACTTCGTTGAACAGAGTCTCAAGCTCTCCCCTGTTTTTTGCAAACAATTTAATATCGTCCATGTACATTAAGTGGTTGACCTTTCCTTTTGTTTTAGAGAAGTGGTATCCTTTGCTGTTTTTCAGGATTCTGTTAAGCGGTATCATTGTTAGAACAAATAATAGTGGGGACAACGAGTCTCCTTGGAAGATTCCCCTTTTTATCCCTACCTCGGCTAGTTTATTATTAGCAATATCACACCAGTAGCCTGGTGGTAACCGCTGGAGTTTGAGTGACAGCAAGTCTCTTCAAGTCTCTAGCCCTTCTCTCCTTGTACTCATAGGTCACAGTAATACTGTGGTTTGCAGTTTCACACCGGTTGCCCAGTGATCATTGCTGAAGGCTGAGTGACAATAAGTCTCCTCAGGTCTTCAGCCAACGTCTCTTCTCTCTTTCGCCTATCATGCCAGTGCTGTGGTTTACGTTTCTGCTTAGTCTTTATATTTATTATTATTATTATTATTATTATTATTATTATTATTATTATTATTATTATTATTATTATTATTAATTGATTAAATTATTAATTAAACCAATTGCCCGGTAGCCATCACTGAAGACTGAGTGCCAGCAAGTCTCCTCTAGTTTCTATCCTACCCTCTTAACACACAGTCGGTAGCAGAGCTGCACTTTGCAATTTCACATCAGTTGCTAGGTGCCTAGCACTGGAGGCTGAGTGACAGCAAGTCTCACTAGGTACCCAGCCCTTTTATCGCTCTTGTTGCATATCACAGTAGCGCAATGATTTGTACTGTCTTCATCATGCCCATTTAATCTTGGTTTTTACTAACGACTGGAGGTCTTATATCTCATTTTCCTGTTTTCTCCTCAGTATTCGTGTAGACCCTACCCCTTCGACTTATCACCAGCATATCCAGTCTTGTTTTTAGTGCCTTTGGCACAGTTCTGAATCCACTTATTATTATTGGTACTATCCCGACTTTTATGGTCTACACCAGTCACGTCTCAGCCGTTCGCTCAATTCCCAGAGTATCACTGTTGCTACCCTACCGTGTCTACTTTCGTACTCTTTCTTGACTAGTTGTCTATATTCACTGGTTACGTGGTTTACAGTCACGCTCATTTCCTTTCGCCATGCCATAGTTTGTCCTGAAGCATTTATTTTGGGTTGGCATGATGAGCGATTCTGTTTCTCTGTTCAGGTTTCCTTTGCACATTCATGATCTTTCGTCAGTGACTTTTTGCATCCGTCTTTTGAATTTCTCGTGTAGTTCTTTTTTTTTTCTCTTGTCCTATTTCTTTCCTTTTTTACTCCGCAGCTCCTCCGCTTGCTTCATTCTTGTTGTTCGTTACATTGCTCCGAGCGCTTTTTGTACTGCTTTCACAAGGTGCTTGCAGATACTTTTCTAATCATGTTCTAGCCTTTTGGACACAGTATTTTATACTGATGAATCCTCTGCTGCCTTCTTTCCTCATCATATACAGTCTAGCCATGCCTTCCCTGAGGTATAGAACCTTGTGCATCGTCATGAGCTTTCCCATTCACCGGTCCACTGAGTAGAGGTCCTCATTTGTCCATCCAAGAAATGGGTCTGTGTATTTTACTACCGATACTTACCATAACACCATATCTCTTATTACATTGCTGCTATTTATCGTGCGTTCATCCCATTATTATTATTATTAGTAGTAGTAGTAGTAGTAGTAGTAGTAGTAGTAGTAGTAGTAGTCGTTCAATAACTGGTATGTTCCTTTTTTATAAATATATCCCAGGCTTGTGAAAATTTATTTGTGAGTAAATTATAGTTGCAATCTAATAGTGAGCTCTTACTGCAAAGAGACGATCGGCAAAGAAAGCCTAACATCGCAATGCTGATGAGCTCTAATCTTACTGGATGCTTCATTATGAAAGCCTTGTACAAGAATAAGGAAAGCTTTGTAAATAGCTTTTTCGAGCTACAAGTTGTTCTCGCAAGCTGTTGCTTCCAATGATGTCTGACTCGAAAAAATTTTGATATTTTGAATATATAAAGAAACGTTTGAGCAATCCTTCGGGAACAACCTCACCATGCATGTGAACTGACACTCTCTTTTGGGGTTTTTCAATCGCTGGTGAGACGCCAATGAGTGAGATTGTTTACTTTTTGACATTTTCTTTGCCAATGCATCACGTCTGGTGCAAGATTTTTTGACCAGACATCGTATCACCCTGTATGAGTGTCAATCCCTTCATCATCAGCATCAGCAGAAGCAGCCTTTTAGCTTCTATCGTTGGACATGAACCTTCCCAGATATCTGCCAGACCTCTCTATCATGGGCATCACCGGGCTAATACTTGTCTAGTCTATCACACTATCTTATATTTTGACGGCCCATGATCTACGGGGATTCATGTTGTGACACATGATGTCTACCGATTGGCTGCCATTATTGCTACATGACCAGCCATATGAGTTTTCTGATGAATTGATCTTTCTTACTCCTGTTTTTTCTCTGATATACAAACTTTCCTGTGATCTCTCTATGGGATTTGTGTGGTTCTCAGTTTGAGTGTCAATTTTTTGGTCAAGTTCCATGGTTCTGCACCATAGGTGACTATCGGGAGGATGTATTATATGTATACCCTCTCCTTCGGGACTAATGGGGTTTTTCTTGTTCATGAAGATTGAACTGACTCTACCAAAAGCTTGCCAACGTAGAGAGATTCTTCCTTCGATCACATGTTATCCCGTGTTCCAATAGTCCGGCATTTTTGCCATTGAACGATGGAGGGATTTTTAAAAAATCTTTATTTGTTTCAGATACTTTTTTGTAGCCTCTGAGCTTCAGTGTCTTTAAAATCTCAATTCCTCATAAAAATATGGATAAATAATCATTTTCTCATCAACGTATAAACATCATTAAAACATCATTTATCTTTTTAATTACATTTGATCTGATGTAAATGCAGCGGCCAGTCAGATCATCCGTCTGTTTTTACTTGTTTATTTATATAAAGGTACGCCCCACTTCTCGAAATTTCGTTTAATGTCGCATTCAAAATCTCTCCCTTCCCCCCTCTCTCTCTCTCTCACACACACACTCACTGTCTCTTTTGCTTACTTACTTACTCTTCCCAGCATCCTAACTTTTAATTACCCAGTCTAATTCGTTTGGATGTTGGAATGCTCGAATTTGTTTTAATGTAGATAAGTGGTAATTGTTTCTTCCCTTTGCAGTATTTCAGCTTGCGTAAGGCTTTTTTATGAACACTACTTATCCAAGGTCTGCTATGCTCAGCTAAGGATTGTACAAGTCCAGACGGTGAATGAATGTGATTTAAAATGGTTCTTACGCCAATGTTTAGAATAGGCAGTGCCTGCCGGCCTACTAATATCATCATTTATACTCCTTTTCGTCTAAAGTTTTAACATTGATCCCTGGTACCCGTGAAAATTACGTAAACATTTCAGACATGGGTCGGAGCCAGTATTTCTACTTTAATGCTCTCACGCGTCTCTTGTTCTAGCAAGGCAAAAATAGAAAACAGATCTCCATTTCTAGTCATTTTAGCGCTATTTTAAGCCAGTTTAGCCAGTTTAAGTATTTTCTTGCAATTTAAGATGATTTTGAATTGGCAACATTGATCAGGGCTCGTATTTACTCAACTACTACCTGATCAAAAGATTCATCCATAAAGAAATTAGAAATATTGTGAGTTCATCTGTGATACTTTAACGTTAGGGACGTAATAGCAGACTAAAACATGTGCTTAAAGGAGTCTTCAAGATATTTTTCAAGGTTTGTTTTCTCTGTGTCTCATTATTTGAAATATATGCGGTATAACACGTAGAAACTAGTTTTAAAGACATTTGAGGGTGTTCTCTTTTATTTTGAGTCCTCAAAATTTCAACCATTGTCGGATCCGACTACAGATGCACAAAAGGGAACAGAGTTTATTGTAACTGATCAAATACTAAAAGCAAGTATTTATTTAATTCAATATGTATTACGTAACATCATTTATTTATACTACTATTTTTTAAAGTTATATAATTGACCGTTTACTTATATCTAATAATCAATATTTGCTATTTATTATCTTGATTTCAGTGAATAAAAATGTCTTTGAGGTCTAATAGTTCAAAATCCATCTACCTATCTAATAACAGTTCGGGCTTTGTCGTTTGTTTTCTTGTCTGTAACCGCCGTTAAGCTCGTAAACAGAAGAGTGAATCGATCTACCTATATGATGAACAGTGGGACTATTCCAGCTTGTTTTTTTCTATTCGTGATATATGATAAAAATGGTATCTCCCAACGCTATCAGGGCTGTAGGTTAAACCTGGTCATCGTAAATTTCACAAATGTCAAAATAAATCAATAAGTAGATAAATATATGTGTTGAACAGTGTGAATGTTTTTCCTTTTTTATATACTTATCATGAATAATAAAAGAATAATAACAATTATTGAACTTGAAAAAAATAATGAACTCCAACGGTGAATATGCGTACCAATGTTGTTTAGTTGTTTTTTTTTTTCTAAAAATTGAAAAAAATCGCCAAAAAGAAATTTTAAGATAATATCTGTCCCCAGGATAAACACACGTCATAGAATTATAAAAATTCTTATAAAAAACAAGTATTTTTCTCAGGGAATTATGTAGGTTTTCTTCTACTCTTTTCATTCGACAGATCAGATTGAAAAGTATCTCCTAAAATGATAACAGAGTATTTTTATAACTTGATCATTGAAACGCCAGGATTTTGTAATTTTGTATTCCCAAACAAATCATTCATTTATCTTTTCTTCCTACTAAGACTTGCAAATATCGAAAAAACGTTAAGTAAACACTAGTTTTGAAAAGGTATCTCGGCATTTTTTGTTATACCAGCAATCAGACGTAAAAGATGCTGATTCACTCTTCTCTGAAGAGAATAAGGCTATGTCTGTATTTGCTGAATAAATTCTATTAGATTTGATATTAAAGATATTTTTTTTTCACAAACTTCCCCGACACTGAAAGACATTTAAGTTTCCTAATGCTTTGGTTGAGACTGATAGCATGAGCGGTCTTTTATCAACTCTTGGCATTTCAAATTGAATTTTGTGTTTAATTCGTTCTTCAGACAAGAGTATTTCAGTATTTTTGTTGATATTGCAGCAAAGGCGTATCTGGATATTTGGGGACTTGGGAGTTGTTTCCTTGAGAGGAACCCCTCCATCATTTCGTGAGATTTGTCAGCAGGAATGCATTAGATGAACAAATATTTGCTAGTAAGAAATCCTCACTTAAAGTGAAGGCATGATGCTCCTTAACTTTTCAGGGGGTTCTTAACTTGGGGTTTGCATACCCTCTTGGGCATGGGGAGCATATTCTTGCGGTATGGGATGACATGGGATAAAATTGAAAAATACTATTATAATGAAATATGCATGCATACTGTTAATATTGTGTCAAAGTATTTCTAGTCAGAGTTATCACCCCTTTAGCGGTTATTAACGCGAGAGCACAGCGCCATCTTTATTCGGTAGTACAAATTTGTAAGAAGCAGACGTGACGAATGTAGTTATAAATAACAAGGAGCTTGTTGCAAGTAATCTCTGGTTGTTTGTTAAAGTTGATGATCGCGTCGGTTTATTTAAAACACATTTCGTCCCTCTCACTATAATAGTGGTTGTGTTCTTAGTTTTGCAATACTAAAGACAGGAAAAAACAATGAGAATAACTTATACATTTTTTATCCAAGGAATCTTTCTTTCTTCTCCCCTGTTGCCTTTTTCCAGGGAGTTCTTCCCATCGACCTTAGAATGCAGTTTTCTTCAACACCAATATATCTTATTTCATATTCATCAGTTTAGTTTCACTTCAATCTTCGATCGACGATAGCAACCTTTGAACAAAATATTTGTAAGCACCAATTTCGAGGGCTGCTCCTCAGATATTGATGATTTTGCTGGGGGAATTGCTTAAAATCCCAGACCGATTTTTCTCTGACTTATTCATGACGAGTGACAACAATCAAGCAAAGGATTGTTCGATTCAAAGCTGATTTCGAGATGTCTGCCCTGGATATCAAACGGTTTAGGTGTGAGGAAATTTTCACCTTAACTTGGTTTGGCGATTAAGGCAGTGAAAATCATGATTCATTTCACAACTACCTATTTGAGCAAAGTGTATTTCCTTCAGCGTTATTGTACCAAATGAAGATACCTACTTGGTGTTTTTTTTTTCTTCTTTTGCTCGTAAGCGAGCAATATCATCAAAAACTGTGCAAAGATTTCATATTTTGACTGCAAAAGGAGAAACCCGAAAATTCCATCAAGTAAAAGTACACTAGGTGAGTTCATTGTTTGTTGTTGTTCTTGTTGTGTGTTGTATTTATTTATTTATTCGTTTGTTTTATTGCGTTTTATTTTCCCTTTAAAGAACAATGGTGATGATGATGATTTTGATTCTCAGGCAAAGAGGGTATAGGGACATTATGGACGGTACACCGGGGATCTTGAAGTGTAAAAAAAAATCTCTGACTCACCCAATAAATGTAAACAAGATTTTTTTTACTATACTGTAGTTGAGTTTTTGTGCTCAGTAAATGATCGGAAAATTTCTCTCAACATATTTTTGAGACTCTATCGTGTTGAGGAAAGCAATCAAACAGGAAAGTGCTCAGAAAGTGCATAATTCTAGCAACCTCATTGCCACTAAAAGCAGAATAAGAACTTCGTTCAGAAATAGTTTCGATGCAGGGACGGTAAAGGTGAAGGTCTAATTAGTTATCCCTTAGCCTACGGTATTACAAAATGTCATCGGAATTCATTGAAGACTTCTAGAATGTATCAACCAACATGACTGAATACATAAACGTGTGAAAAATGAAAAAGTTCCTGTCAATCAAAAAATAATTTCTGGATCCATCCTAAATGATCATTTTCACGTTGTCAATTACCCGCTCTCCCCCCGTTTTTAATTGAAATGCATCGGCAACTTGGGGATGCCATGTGATGTGGGCATGAAACTTTGATTAAGGGGAGGAAAATTCTTGTTCCTATCCAAAAATTGAATCGATTTTTTTTCGTGGCCCATTGCATACAGTTCAACAAAATTCTATTGGTATCGATTGAGGATTTTTGGAGATAATCTACACGGAGAACATATAGATACTATAGAAGATTCCTTGATCAACTGCTAAATTCAGTCACCTCATTCGTGTTCTATTACCCACACTTCTAAAAAATTTCATTGAAATCTTTAAAGAATTTATTTTGAAATATCACGTGGCCAAACAGATGGAAAGGAAGACCAAAGACAGATGCACATTCGTGGAGGTGAAAAAAATATTAGGAAATAAATCCTGGTCAAACCATGTCTTGCCCTGAGCAGGATTCGAAACGGGCATATCATGGCTATAGCTTTTGGAGCTAACCACTGGATGATCAAGAATCTAGATGTTTCTAAATATTTTTTTACCCTACTTCAGATGGTTTCCAGTGGGAATAAAATCTAAATTTCCCAGAATCTAAATGTCTCTGGATGTTTTGTGACTCTATCCAATATGCTTTCCAATTGAAAACTCCAGTGATGTCATAGATAGAATTTATTCTGACCATATTCATTCTTTGGTGGAATTTCTTTACCTGACTTCAAATTGTATTTTTGTTTATAATCGAAATTGAAGCCAATCATTATGAAAAATGTCAAAAACTTACGAATGATACTTTTTACGAAAACTAACCCAGTTGTTTGGAACCTTTCAGGGTGACAAATGAATACATTACGCAGGAACGTTCATTTATTTAATAACTATGTTAATACTTGATTGTATGTAGATCTTTTCACGTATATAATTTCATTTGTACATGACTTTGTAGCTAGCAAGGTTCAGAGAAGTTGGCCATATTTCAAATTAAGGGTTACTGGAGTTTATCTACCCTACAGACGGGGAAAGGTTTGTGCATACAAGAAATAAATCTTGTTTTGCCGACGTATTTTAGCATTAGACATAACGGGGCGTCACAGTTCCCAGAGCAGTAGACGGATATTCAGGGGAGGTAATTGGAAACAGAAACGCGTATAGGGAAATCAGAGAATAGGGCGAACCAGATGTGTATTTCAAAATTGGCATTGCTGCTATTGCCGCCGGGAATAATCGATAGTTGTCTGAAAAGAAAGCAAGCGTCAAGTAATTTGGAAAAGGCATACTCTAAAAGTGAAATTTGGTTATCATCGGCTTGCAAGAAGGTATTAAATGATTCAAAGTAATTGCTACGGTTTGTTGCACATTAGCTCAGCCTCCAGGATATGTTGATGGAACTACTAGGCCAGAAAATTTAATATCATTTCAACACCAAAATGTCTTTTTCTGTTTCAGTAAAAAAAAAATTAGTGAAAATAAGACTTGTCCCTTTGAGAAAATAGACAAGTTAATTTATAGACAAGATTAAACAGAGACTGAAAGAAATATTTTAAGGTATTTATGTGTTGTTCTTTATGGTTCTATTTTGACGTATGATTACATTGTAATAGGATTCAATAGTAAGCAGCAGTATTCTGATAAGAGTATGTAATCAGATTCGGGATTTTTCATAAGGAGATGGTTATATCTAGGGAGAAAAAGATTTTATAATATGAAAGTATCAATTTATAACGGACGATCTCAGGAATAACGAGAGACTGTTTTCATCTGGGAATCATTATCACCAGCCTTTTAGTACACGTCGTTGGATACAGACCTTCCCCAAGATTCGCTACACCTTTACATTATGGTCGTCACGGAGCCAATACTAATCAATTCTTTCATGCCATAGTTTTGCATAGGATTATGGTGAGTCGTGATGTCCATCCGTTGTCTGCCATTTTTGCAACATGACCAGCCCATTGCTGTTTTGAGTTTTCTCACAGATTCTATGATATCCCTGACTCCTGTTTTCTCCCTAATGTACAGCACTGTTTTGGCATCCTTTCATGATGAATAAATGTCGATGAATAATCATACCAGAAATGATCATGTAAAAAGATTCTTGCACGAAGTGTTGATTATTATTCAGAGAAACATTGAGTTCTGAAGGAGATATCCTACAAAGCAATGTTTTTCGTTGAAGAGAAAGTGTGCACTACTTTCTTTTGTACAGTTCACTCTCACAAGTACAGGATCTCTATTCCCGAATTCTCGTATGAAATTGTTTCGCAACTTGGCGTACAACAGATTTGGGAATGATTTGCTATACGTAACGTCAGAAGCGTACCTGAAATGGGTAGGAGGGACTATTTGAAAACACACACGCCCGGAACCTTAATGGAGGAGGGCTTTAATCCTGCATTATTAATAAATCCCACTAAACATTGGACGGTGCCTTCAAGATACCAAGCTTCTAAGCCTCAAACTCAATACGCGTCTGCATAAAGTATTCAGATTATACATCAACTGTTTATAGACTGATTATAAAATTTCAACCAATAGAAATACCAACATTATGCTAATATACCTAACCAGACACCAGGACACAAGTGGGGTGTAAGGTAAGTCTCGATGTTTTTGTTGCTTTGTTGTCTTCAGTCAAACGTCTTTTGACAAAACAAAAAAGTACTATATATTTTAACACCCCATTCAGAATTCAACTAAAAACTGTACATACAAGAACTTTCGAAAATATCTTGTAAAATATCAAATTGTTGCACCTTCAATGTTTTTTGAATGGTGAAAAAATTGGGTTAAGAACAATAAAAAAAAAATGGTAAAAATATGACGCATATGAGGAGTGAAGATATAGCTGAGAAGAACCAAAGTTCCCTCTAAGATGTGTGCGTGAACACACGTTTCACAAACAGTGCACAAAAGAAATTAGTATGAACACAAAATTTTCAAATTTTATTGAAAACATAACTGGATTTTATTGGAAAAAAATGATTCACACTATTGAATTCAAAAATGTGTATAAGGTTTAATAACAAAAAAAAAATTTCACAACAGATTTTCGCGCCGACTGACAACAAAAACTGGAGGGGATTTTGGATGCAACCCATTTTCCAAACCCACTGGACAGAGAGAGCAAACACGAGTTATAGAGAATGATTTCGTTTATTTTTGTCTCGACTGAGAGGAACCCCTTATTTTTAAAACACGACATTATACTGGGGTGAACTTCGAAAAGATGCGCAGATTACAAGCTTAGCTCTCTATGAATGCAATATTATTACCCTATTTTTTCAGAGCTCGTTGAACTAGTCTGTCCATACAAATATAAATAATGTTGCGATACCATATATGCTAATATCAACATCCTCAAGTTTGAAACTCAACTGGTATTGCAAAATTATTTAGTGGTACATGACTCATTAAATAAAATAACCCCATTTTCTCTTCAAGAGTATTTTTGACGAACGAAATAAATTAATTCATTAAGTACAAAAGGCTCCAATGCATCTATGCTCCTTCTTGCATAACCAATTATGGATTAAATTCAATCAGTAAAAAATGCATTTCTGATAGGAATTATTTTACAAAAAAAAAATCAAGATTGGTCTATCATGACTTGAATTTGAATCTAACATCAAACTAAATTTTATTCAATCCTATATTTAAAAGTAAACTCAGCTACTCATCGGTCCTTAACATTTTCAATTATTTTTTCTTAAATATTCTTCATTGATAAACTATGTCCACCTCTTCCATGACCATTTCTTTTTGCACAAGGTGACTTTGAAGAAAATCCTGAAAAATACTTTTTAATTAGATTTTTTAAAAAGTGCAAAACTATAAATCATGCTCCTAGATCAGAATATTGAATGAACATTGATTCTCCTAAATTGAAAAAAGAAAATATTGCAGTATTAGGGAGAAAGGGGAGAAAACGTATAACATTAAACATTGAACTTTTCTCTTGTGTGATTCTTGATTTTTTTTTAATTCATCAAAGGTGTCTGCAAGGAGACAGCATTATCTTTGTAACTGATAATTTATTCAATTTTTTTTTTTTTTTTTTTTTCAAAATATTTTTCCGTGAAATTTTTTGCCCTTACAACCTGTCCCATATGGTCAAAATGGTCCTGATTTCTTCCGAATTAATCTTCATTTATTGGAAACAATCAACCAAAACTAAAAACTTTTTTTTTTTTTTTCGGGTTTCTAGTTGGCCTGGCCAGCTATGGATGTATAACGCGTACTGGCTGCACCAATGGAGATGGGAGCTGAAAAATTAAAAATTTGCCCTTTATTATGTCTGCGAAGAACGTTTTGTTTTGTATTTTTGCATTGATTTTTTTTTGGGGGGGGTACCCACAACCCTAAAGATATTTTCAGTGATAACAGCCAAACAAAACACTAGAAGAGTAATTTAGAGATTGAATACTCCTCTTTTTCAATTTTTCAATTGATCGCCCAAAACGTGGCATGCCGCCGAATGAAATTTATTACGAGGCAGTTTCTAGCTCATGACTAACCAAACCTGAGATCAAATGTTTTGTCAAAAGGTTTAATTCAAATACAAACGGTCACTTTCTCATCCATAAACTAACATTTCCACAAATTCAAAATGAAAAGCACTCAAATGAAAAAAGCAAAAAATGACAAGAGAAAATACAAAAATGAGGCAAATATTTTTTTTTAAATCTGTATCTCACATAATTGAACCATCGTAGCCTGTGCATATACAAGAACTAATCATCGAAAAAAAATATCAAAAACTGTATTTTTCAAATAGATCTTCTATCTATAATTATCTAAAAAAAAATAATAAATGACTAGCACAAAATTTGGACATTGTTGGTTCAAAGTGATCATAGAGGCTTAAAAAACACTTTTTTAAAAATAAAAGATAAATAAATAAAATAACGTATTTAGACGATGCTTAGATAGCTGGTGGAGTACACGCTCATGCGAATTTTCAAGGTTGTCTGATGTTGTAACCAGGAGCGTCCGGAGACGCACAGAGACTAACTGAGAAAAATCTGTATCCACTTGGGTGGTTGGTCGGGCTGCTCATTTGCAGGGCAACAGTAATTCGGTGTAATCCATAAATCAATATGAAAAAAATATTCTAAATCAATGCCGGATTAGGCTAAAGTACGGCCTGTAACATATGTTTCAAAAGGGGCCCCAAATTTCAAAAGATCTGAATAAGTATTAGAACAGTTTTTTGACTTTCATAATAAAGTAAATATTTTCTTCCATTTGCCATACTACCAGATAGAACATGAAATACATCTGATGTTTCAATAAGAGTATTACTTCATGTTTATTTTGGTTTTTGTACAGCGGCTGTGACTAACCAAATACCTTTGTATTTGTTTATACGTTGTAAATGAATCCCGAAGATACCACGCCCATCAGTCACAGTGTGATGAGCATTATTCTCTCTTGTGCACGTTGTATGGTTTTCAGTTTGAGGGTCAGTGTCTTGGCTAATTTCGATGTTTCGGGTCCATAGGTGACTATCAGGAGGATACATTGGTCGTGAACCCTTACTTTAGCACTAGCGGGGTTTCTTTTTCTTGAAAGTTGAGTTTGATGTACTGAAAGCTTGCAAACCTACTGTGATTCTTTGCTTTGGAGAGAGACTGAGCAGCTTGATGAAGAAACTGCTGTGTCGTTTGATATGTTGCAATACTGTGACATATACTGGGTCTATACTTTGTTGAATGATATCAATAACCCTGTGGAGTCAAAGACCTACTTGAAATCAACAAATTCTACAGCGAGGGATATTTAATATTGTTATATTTTTCTAAAGAGAGAAATTGCTGTTTTTGGTCAACTGAATTTTTAGCTCTCTACTCTGTGTATGTATAAACCCATTATTCCAAAATAATTTGCATGTATTTATTTTTTAAGAGAGCAAAAAAAAAAAGGAGACAAATTAACAAAAACTCAAAAATCAAAATAAAACCAAACTATCTTCCCATACAATCTTTTAACATAGTGACCCTTACTTCATACACACCCAAACTCTGATTGAATTCCGGTCTACATATATCTAGCTATAAATTCTTACCAGTGAAAAAGTTGATGAGGTAATGTACTTCTTGTCAATTCTAAAAGTCAAGCGGAAAAGACGAGGAAAGTTATTGGATCTAAACAAAAGAAAGTCTGAAGTAACATACATGAATGAACCTTGCTAATATATTTATGCTAACGAGTTGCTTCATTTTTTCTTTAAAGAAAAGTAAAAA
This sequence comes from Thysanoteuthis rhombus, assembly GCA_963457665.1. Classification (NCBI taxonomy): domain Eukaryota; kingdom Metazoa; phylum Mollusca; class Cephalopoda; order Oegopsida; family Thysanoteuthidae; genus Thysanoteuthis; species Thysanoteuthis major. The sequence goes on along the minus strand of OY735203.1, from coordinate 6,175,126 downwards.
TTGCTATTTTTGATCAACTGATTCTTTTTAGCTCTATACCCCGTGTATATATATATATATATATATATAACTTATTCCAAAATAATTTGCAGATATATACTTATTACAAATGCAAGATGTCCCCCAAACAAAAAGTAAAAACAAATCCCTAAATCCCCAAACCCCCCAAATCAAAACAAAACGCTGTTTAGTACTATTGCAACAGAGCAGGTGCAAAATCGATAGTTTTCAAACTTACAAAAATGCAGGTCCTGTAGCATATACCCTATTTGCAACTAAGTTAATTTTGCATTGTTCAAAGCCAATATTAAGGAACAATATTACTCTGAGCAAAGGGAATCGATTCATGTAAGAAGGCTGAAACTAATATTTTATTACAAACCAAGAAACGCAAATCTACATTTGCGATAATACAACAAAATATTTAAAGGAATACAGCAAGTTTAAAAACGGCCCTGGTTAGTGACTCATTAGGCATCGTCACAGACCAACGTCATTTAGCAGTATTTCGTGTTTGTGGTGACCAATTGAAGAAATAGTGAAAAGGGGTGGTCAATGAATAAGTTATTTCTCTTGTCATTTTTTGAACTGCGATCACTAAAAAAAAGTCTTTGGGAAAAAATCCAGCGTGATTGCTGCCGGACATGAATTTAATGATCAATTTAGCACCAACTTACAATGAAAACTAAACCTCCAATAAAAATCTATTTAGGGGGATATTTGGAAAAAAAGTTGCTTTTTTTTCCCAGACGGAGAAAGGAGTAAATTTTCAAACTTTCAGCCCTCTATCTCCATTGACACAGCCTACAAACGTGATACATACATATAGGTGTAGCCACCAAGCCAGACCAGCTTAAAAACTGAAGAAACCAATACTGACTATTTGGGCAACTGTTTTCTTGACAGTTCCTAATCAAATAGATGAATAAACATGATCTCATTGACATAGATATGAAGAGAAGTGGATATCTATACGGTGTAAGGATTTCAAATTCAACAACTACATATATGTACAAAACTAGGTAGCCTATAGTGATAGATGGATGGGTGCCGGCGCCAGGGACAAGTGTGTAGGTCACTACATGCCGGAAATAGGCCCCAAAGCAGCCTAAACATCTTTGAAAAATCCTGATTCATAAGATATACGTAATTCCTCAAAGTAATAGAATGAATGAGGGGGGTGCACTTTTCATCACAAACGTTGGGTGTGTACCGGTTGCCAAACTCAGCCTGTCTGCGTTATGGTCAGATGATACGTACGTAACACATGTGGTGGAAAGTTTGATATTATTGGTCGAAAGAAGACTCGATTCTCGAAATATCAGGGAAGTAGCTTTTAAATTCGATTCAAGTTGAGAAACATGAGCGTAGAATGCATTTCCTCAGAGTCTCACTTCCTTTAAGAATCGATAAGTTCAAAAAAACTGCAGACAACATTTTTGTGATTAATGCGCTAAATTCCGATTTAAAAAGGATTTATCATACTGATTCAGTATAAATATCTAAGGAAAGGAAATTACTTTGAAAAATTCTATCCCTAAAGCAAATTCCCACGTGGACCCGGAGTAGACACTTAGCGTATAGGTGCCGATCCACGTCAGATAATTGTTGAGGCCCATTAGTCTAAACTACTATAACAGGTAATAAATCTGATTTCGTCAACGGGTTTTGTTTTTTGATTCATTATTATTTTTGTTAATTTGAAAGATTTCAGTGTTTCCGACTTCACAATTTAATCATCAATTAGCAATTCCAACTTTTTTTTTACTTTTCCTAATTCCGTGCCATGAAAAAATTCTTTTTTTACAAACCCTTTAACGTTAAAAGCGACTAAAAGAGCCTTACATGGGGTGACTACAAATAAGCAAAAAAATTTTATTGTGATTTTATTTAATTATTTCGTATCATATATTTGATAAATATGTCGTACTTTTTTAAAGCCTATGTATGATTGGATAAAAGATAAAAATTTACGATCAACTTTTAAAAGGTTTGATAAATTTATTCTTTCTTCGCTTAAAAACTTGGAACACAACACTTTTTTTAGTTTTCTCTTCTCTAGACTTTTAATTGCTCGACAGCTGTTGATCTTACTTATTCTTACAACTCTTCCTCATAGGTCAAGACAATTTCTCGTTGTTTGAATTGTTAATAATCATGAATATTCAAAGAATGGATAAATAAATCGTTTTAACATCTTTTTGTTATTGCATCAATCTTCGAATCAAGTGGGAATGATTTTATTTCAAAATCCTAAATTTGGTTATCTTTTAAACCTTCCTTTCAAAAAAAAATTTGTACAAACCCCAGTTGTATTCAATAGGTCTTTCTACATTAGATTTGAAAGGATTTTATAATACAAACCATTAAAAACGTTTAAATGGTTGTGAAAAGGCTTTAAAAAGATAATTTTCAATCTAAAAGTACAATCAAACAAATATTCAGCAGATATGAACAAAAAAATGAAATTGAAACCTTGTGCATAAAATGATATTTTATCGTCGAATTCTTTGTGGTATTGTTAAGAATGAAGGTTAGAAAAAAATCTTGTATAAGCTTTCTCCTATTTCTTTGCTTCCCCACAAGAGCAAGATGTGACACAAAGTCGATTTTGATGAAGGGTTCCAGTTTCAGGAGAGCTTTAAAATTTGCTCCAGTCCCTGCAACTAAGGTTACGAAGGCGCCCGGGCAAGCCTTAACCATCCCTCTCAGTGCGATTGGCCAATGCAGCTCCGGGGCGTACTGCATCTCCGAGACTGGGCCGAATTAGTTTTTGAGTTCACTGGACAAATCTTAGGCTCTTTGCGCTAAGCAATATCGGTAGAAGCGTTCTATGAGGAAAATCTATCTTAAAAGGAGATTTCTCAGAAAATTGTTAACATTAAGATCTGGTAAATTTAGCATTTGAAAACTTACCAAATTTTCTATTATGTAAAATGTTATTCTTTGTAATAATGATGATTTTTACCATATAGAAATATAAGTCTACATCCCAGGGCTTTTAAAAACAATTTTATTAATTCTACATTTTCTGCGGTAACAATATGAAACAAAATAAGAATAAGAATATGTAATATAATAAATAAGTAGGAATAATATACCTGAGTATTTGAAAACCAATTCTGCTATTTCCAATATTTTCACACATAGTTGTTGACGCAACCTGATTTAGTACATACTAAAATCATTTTTAGATCAATGATTCCTAACTTGCGGCACTCGGCCCACTGTTGTGCGATTTCAGTATTTAGGGATGGGCAATTTGGAATCTCTTCTGATCCACAGGTTTCTGAAACCAGATACTTTGTGTAGGCAGTGGGTGAACTGGGTATTTACCTTGAGCACTGATAGCCTCTAAGACTAAACAGACAGAGAAAAGAGTTCTATCTGTAGTGTTATAAAAGCTGAATCTTTTGGAGGATTCGGCAGCAAGCTGTCCCTATATTATAACTGTGTGCTGATATATTTACACCTTTGTTGTTTTCCTTTTATTAGGTAATATGTTTTTTTGCGGAAAGTGCCTCGCATTTTTAAATTGATTTTATCATTATTTTTACTTCAGTGACAGCTAAAGCTCAAATTTCTGCCCTCTGTTTCTATTTGTTTGTTGGTGAATTACAGATCTAAGGGTTAGACAGTCTGCTACAGGCGCTGTGTTGAGCCTCCTGCGGGGCTGAAAATTGCTTTTATACTGAAATATCTCCGTCTTTGTAAAGCTTTATAACTTCTCTGCTCTGTAATGTGTATATATCTATTCTATGTTTATATCTAATGATATATTTTTTTATTCGGTTTATTTTATTGAATTAGTTTATTGTCTTGGCAAACTTTGTAAAACATATTTCTTCGTTTTGAAGATAGCATGTATGTGCTTTTTGGCAGGGGACACCAAAAGCAATTATGCTTTGGGTACCGGAATGGCCAGCAGCGGCCTTGTAGATAGATATAAATAGGCTGGGATGATGGATAGATAGATAATGAATAGGTTGCGATAGATATATATGAATAAGTTGTGAGAGAGAGACAGACTCTTACAACGAGAACTAAGCAGATGTTTATATACCGATATTCCAATGTGCATATGAAAGCATTTAGAGAACTATCTTCAGACACACCCAGACGAATAAATTTCCTGTAACGAATAAACAACATCACTTTTAATCCGTACCAAATTACATGTGAATTCTTTGATATTCGAGACATCCACGGACGCCCATTAATTCAACTTAGCAACTAAAGACGCTTTTTGATGCACTTCTCGTTCATTTATTTGTTTACACGTCTTTTTACATCTAACAATCAAAGAGCCGCTCTGCTTTTACAGGTTGACACTTCCAACTAAAATATTCTGTAAGATTAAAGTATTTCCGACCGCCATCGACCATGAGTATTTATAAAAACCTAATATATTTTCGTTTACTCATTGTTTATATTCATACGATGTTTAATAATGATTACGGTTTGAACAGTTTATTGGTCCATCCGTCCGTCTGTTGTTTGGCCCCTTCATTTGATTGCATTTGTCGCCTGAAAGAGACCGTAAACAATATATCCGTACCTCACATTAATGAATCACCGAAGTCCATGCGTTCACAAGAACGAATAATCTAAAAAAAAGTCCTTATATCATCTAAAGATATGTAAAATTATCTTTTAAATAGATTTCTTCCAATCTAATATTATCTTAAAATGTTTTTCAATCGAAAATGACCGAAAAATATATCAGCATAGAAATTTTGTCTAAAACCATAGCAATCCCTGAAAAGCTTTTTTTTTCTTGTTTTGTTTTTTGTTTTGTTTTTTTTTTAATAAAATGAGGTTTTTTGATGGTGCCTAGTGGTGTACTCTTCAAAAATTTTAAGGCTGTAGCCCCAAAAATTTGAACTGCCATTTTGTGTGGACTACAACCTTGAAATTTCACTGGAAACACAGACAGACAGATAGACAAAGAGAGTAGAATCTGTAGCCAACTTGGCTGGTTGGTCAGCGGGGTATTTGTTGGGCTCCGGTGATTCGATAATCGACATCGACAAGGCTTATCTAATAGATCAGCAGATATGCATTTTGAAAAATGTACGTCTACAAAAGAATTTTAAAGGGTGTATCGATAGTGACATGGATCTTCCAAGACTGGAAACTCGTTCAGTATTATATTCTGGAAACTGTAAAAATTTAATAGTATTTCGCAGTGCATCATGGGTTTTTCAAATTATTCGTGTAGACATAAAACCAAACCTTTGCGCTCCTCTGTATACGCTTGTAGAAGGTGTAATGGCCTTTTAAAGACCAACCTATGTAGGTGCTTAATACTTGAATTTAGTGTATAAAAAAGGCTGAAAACATGTAAATATTGAACTGTCAAAGAAAACAATTAAATCAGAAATTCGGTCGATATTTTGAAGAATCGAAAGTAAGATACGTTTGTTCCGTGAAGCATTCATCCTTTGACGGATGGAAAATTCAGACTCGTTAGATCACTTTGTCTATACGTCTTTTCTGTTCAGTGATTTCATCATCAGCAGCAGCCTTTTAGCGTTTGCCCTGGGCCATACACATTCCCCAAGATTGGTTATACCACTCTACTATAGGCGTTTGAAAGTCAATACTTACTGAACATGTCTATATCATCATGCCATCTTCTATTTTGTCAGCTCCAGTTTCTCATATAATCTCTGGGGATCCATGTAGTCAGTTGTCATTGGTTGTGTGCCATTCTCACAATAAGACCAGCCCATCGCCAGTTGAGTTTTCTAATGGATTCTATGATACCTCAGTTTCCTGATTTTCCTCTAATATATGTTGATGCCTTATGAAATCTCCAAGAGGTTGAGTATGATTATCTCAAGTCTGCCTTGTTCTCAGATTGAGAGTCAGTGTTTTGGTTGGGTTCCATGTTTCAGCTCCATAGGTGACTATCAGGAGGAGGCATAGGCTGTGTACCCTTCTTATCAGCAGGAAGATTTTTTTTCAAAATTTAGCCAACCCAGTTTGATTATTTGCTTAATTTCTTCTTCTGTAGATTCCATAGAGATTGGTTGTCATAGGTAGATGTAATGGTCTACTTTTTTTTAGTTCTGCGTCTTCGATTTTGATTGTTGTGTCTTCGTCTTTGACATATTCGTTGTACATAACATTTGTTTTTCTGACGTTCAAACTTCTTGCTCTCTTCGTTCATTCTGTCCAGCATTATATGGAGGTCTAGATTGTTCTCAGCGAAAAGGGCGAAGACGTCCGCAAAAAATCTAAGGCCGCGCGAGTATTTGCCGTCTATTCTTATTCCTTTATTTTCCCAGTCTAGGTTTCGGAGAATCAACACAGGACAGGCTGTGAATAGTTTTGGCAAACTGAATGTTATTCTAATTTCTACATATTTTTCCTATGACGACACCATTTTCTCCTGTTGTAGAAGCCGGGAAAATCTCATACTTTATTTTCCGTGATACATACATCCTAGTAAATTCTAAAATATCTACGGGACTTATATATCCAACCAGTCATCAAGATCCTCAGGATCTATATGTAAAAGGAGTCTCGAGAGTGATAACTTGTTAATATAAGTTAAACAGCTTCCTGACTTTCACCTATATTAGCAAAATGAACGTGCTTGCAAATATTTTGGACCTATGAGATTTTGAAAGGAACTAACAATGCTACTTAATATTCAATGTGTAAATGGCGAATTTTGAGAATAGGATTGCATTGTCTTGAGAACACTCTGAGTGTAGTGAATTAGTAGAAATGCCTTTCGGTTTCAGTGGTGGAATATTGATATATTTGTTTTCGACGCTTATCCATCTATAGATGAACGGGAGCGGTCATTTATAGCTCACAAAAATATCTGACAGAGTCAGAGACCTTCGGCCTTGCTTCATCTCCTTGGGATTTCTTTTAGTGGACAAAAATGTTATCACTGCTTTAAAATATGTTTCGCTTTTATTCTTTGGTATTTGTAATGTGCTTGTTACGACAAATCCGTGAAATTGCCTATTTGGCAAATTTACTTATTTTTTGTTTAAGAATTTTCAGTCGGTTACATAGACCTTTGATCGTAAAAAAATGATAGAAGTATATCCTTACTTTGATTACATTAAATATTGATCAAATCAAAATTGCTTACAAATTTCTTCGTAAAAAAATTTTTAAAAATTGGAAAAATGAAATTTCGCCTATTCTGCAGATTTGGCATAACTTAGTCCAGGCTAGCTTCAAAAAAGTGTTCATCTGATGATAAAAGCATAAAATACGACATAAATAACCTTTGATACGTATTAATCATTTTCACATAAAGAGACATTCTCAGACTGTTCGTCCATTGCAACAGTTGCAAAGGAATTCATCTTCCATTGCAACTGCTTGAGGATCAGTCATTTTCAAATTTCACAAGAAAAGTATCAGGGATATTCAGTGACAAAAGGATGTTTCCATCCAGGTTTGAAATATTTCATAGCAACTGTTGGTAAGTAAAGTCCGTCTCAGAATGTCTCCGTATCTAGAAATGTCCAGTACAACCTAAGGTATCATAATGCCGGCGTATATGCTTTTGTCAAGAAGTGACCAATTCAGCATTAATCACCTCGCCTGATGTCATGGAAAACCAGCATCTCTTATAAAGTGTTCGTTAGTAATCATCGACCAACGCTCAATATTAGTGTCTGAAGTTTTTATATATATATATATACATACATATATATATAGAGAGAGAGTATACAGGTCACACTGATGAAGCTAGGGGCTTTTTTTTTACATATGCCACTCAATATGTCTACATACTCTTTTGGGGGTTGTTTTTTTTCTATTCACCCTCTGAATTGGTTACAATTAGTGGGGTTCAACTTTTAATGGAAGTTTTTCCTAAATTGGTCCTTAATATGCGTCCACTTCTTTTTTAAATTCAAGCTTTTTGTAAGGATTTCATAAGTAATAATATTCATTGATCACCTTTTTTTTCAAAATTTGTTAATTGATCACCCTAACTTAAGATGCCGTCATAAGACGTAGGCAACGTGACAGTTTCTATTTGAAACTAAACATAGATAATCAGTTTTCAAAATAATTTATACGTTATGATATCATAGACGTACCAGAGGAATGCTTAGCGTAGCCATGTAGGGTTAGTTCTCATCAAATGCAGTTTTAAAATATCACCAGGCTAAACTATTAGTGTCATCAAGGAGAGTCGTGTACTTAATTTTACTCATGTGAAAACCAGATTAAAAGTAACTAAAGTAATATTTTTTTTAGATATTTGATCTTTATTTCATAAGCTAGCGATTTTTTAAATATCTATTTTCATGCTTTTCTCAAGATGTTGTGAATAAACATTGAAAAATAACGATAATATGAGTTATTTACATAGCTGGTATCGGAGCGAGGTTGACTACATTGCAACTGAACGCCTGCGGAGTTCACTTCCTGAATCATGCAAAAAATAATTAGAGAAGATTTTATTTCTTCTGATCATAGCGAATGTTACTTGTGTATCAAATTCGAGAAAAGAAAAATTGAAAAAAAGGAGGAAATAAAAAGTGAGACTTGAAAAAAAAAAATACTTCATGTTTATTTGCACCGACGTATTGATACTGCAATAATCAGCAATATGTATATATTATTTAGCTATCTTTTCATGCTTTTTCACCTTTTTTCCTAATCTAAAAACCATTTTATGCAACAATAAGTTGGAAGTAACACCATGCAGTCACCCTGGTGTTTATTAAATATCCTATTCTAGTGAGGCAATTTACATAGGTGAAACCAAAAAGAAAATTCTAACAAGTATCGAACGCCAACAAAACAGTAGGAAAGGAAACTGGTCAAGCTCAGGGGCAGCGGATCATAATAAAGACTCTCACAACCAATTTGAACTGTAACATCCCGAAACACTATGCATGTAACCAAATTGCAAAAAGGAGAAAGTGAGAGACACTCGAGATACAACTTACAAACACTAAGAATGACACACTCGTGAATCGCGGTGATGGAAAACTTGTAATAATTGAGAGATTTAGCGACAAGAAGAAGAAAAACAAAGAATTATATCAATATATTAACGAAAAACCTTCGAGCCAAGAAATGAAAATTTCGAGATGGCGAGTTCTGAGCCATATATGAGGCATCATACCAACAAGTTATGAGATGTCTTTTTCGAAGTAACATTGAATCGCAAAAGATTTCATGGAAAAATGTGAACTGCTCTGCTTGTTTTGATCAATGATGGCATCTTCATAAGCCATCCTAATTAAAATTTGAAACAATGTGCAATTATAATCTTCTGAAAACATGCAAAAAAAAAACTGCCATTCCAAATTTGTGATATAGCAGGTGACGGATGAATTATAGTTCCTGATCGAAACTGCGTGTGATAATAATCCTGTTTGAAAACAGCAGGGATGAACAATGTCGGGATATTACAAATGAACCAAATAGATAGCACGCACTGACAAGAGAAAATATATCAACTTCTTTTTTTCATGACAAAATAAGCTATCCTGAATACTTGAAACTACATTTAATTTGGAAATTAACTTTCAAAAAGGAAAAGAAAATGAAACAAAAAGTCAATTGGATAATTGATGGTTCATACTTTTTATTATTCTGTTTAAAGTATGGTTTGATGGTAAACCATGTCCAAACTTTAATAACCAAAGAAACACATTTCAAATAATACGTCATTCCACAAGGATGATAGTTCTTTCAGTACATAAGTTCATAAACATCAATATAATTGATCCAATAGGTAAATCCGAGACAAAGTATTTTCTTCAGCATATCACGTAAAATCTTGTATCTTTCAAGTCCCATGAGGCACGGCCGGCCGACCGATCGAAGTCCCTACGTCGTTGTTTTAGTAGCACAGGTAGTTGAAACATTATATACCTGCATATTTACTCAAGAATAACCTGTTTCTCCTCTTTTACAACACCTACTCTAGATAACACTTGTATTATTTAGATTACATCTGCTACAGCAGCGTTTGGTTCAAAATCTCCCCCAATATATTGTCCTGGTGTGTTTTTTCAATGTGTTTTTGATCCTCTGGCACTTGAGCTTACACAGCGTGAAATGTCAAAAGATTGTTTGGTCCTTAGCCAGTTTATTGTTGCTGAATAGTTTTCTTTTTGTTTCTTATCCAATTCTTTTGGTAGATTTCTCAAAAATTGCTTGCAATCTCCACCCATCCCAATGTTCATTCCCCTCATTATTGGAGTGAAAGTTCCATTTTCTATCGTAGTCACGATCTCTTGTCCTCATTTTCGTGTTGACGAAAGGTGACATTGGTCGATTAGTTTCTGTAGCTTAGGGCATTACCGTGAGATAAGTCGAAGAATGCAGTATCAAAGCAAGCTTCACTGCTTGCATTGGCTGTTCTTAATGGTAATATCTCGTTATCCAGTGGTATCAAGCGTGGCTCAGACTGGACATTATTGAACACACGACCGAATAACGATGTGAATAAGGTTTGTGCACAGTCATGTCTATGAGACACAAAACCTTTCATTTTTTGCAAGAAAGGGCTTGCTCAATATCAAAGGTTTCTCAATAAAAACTTGGCAGATTTGTCTGTGCTCGAATTGTACCTCAATCGGATAACATTTCAAAACCTTGCCTTTCTATTTGGATTTCATTTTGCCCATGACTGGCATCTTTGTCTATGGCTCGCCAGACGTTGAGTAGTGCTTTTTTTTTTTTTTTTTTACGGTTCTTATTCAATTCGAACCGATCCTCCTTTGTAAATTCTGAGTTCTGATGCGTGGCAACCCCTTTCTTAGGTTGGACATTCTTGATTATCATTGTCGATGGAGATTATTATCAGGGTCTACTTGATCATTGATTCGACATCAAGGTTAGATATGACAGAGGAGTTTGAATACTGCTCTGTTAACAAGACTCCCATCTCTTGGTGGTTCCAAAGATGTATAAGGTAGACTGGCAGTGGTTCCTCATTTTAAAAAAAAGTGTCAGGAAGGGAGCATTTTCCTGAATATCTTTTACAAGTCCAATTTAATCCTCAAAATCTGATATAAGTTGATATAATTCGCATAAGCTAGGAAAAAACTTTGATCGATATGCTTTGGTAAGAGCCACGAATGCAATCTAGGGTTCTGGTCTCAGATTTACTATCCCTTTCACTCAGGCAGCAGCCTTTTCTTCACAACATCCATCTTTGTAACTTCTAGAGTCAATCAGTGCTCCGAGATGACACTTACCCTAAAAACCCTGAAACCTCTTTTCAGTCTTTTTTCTTTTTCTACAAGTGTTACTGTCAGCCAAATCTTTGTTCCATTCACCAAATAACCCTGCCCCCGGCTGTCGACTCTCAAAAGTGTGCACCAGACACTTAGATCTTTGGTTGTACCTTCTGTTGCAGCATCGATCACCAACAATACTTAATATAAGATCTTGTTTATATTCTCGCAAAATCTTACAAGTCTTCATAGAGTACCATTGCATTGTGTTTAGATCTCCCGTGTTTTTCCTTGAAGAAATATCACCACTCCCAGCAATAAAGAGCTTTGATTCTCTTCAATATGTTTGATGACATACATTGCAATAGTAAGAAATGAAATTCTAATATTGTTCAAGGCTACTTCCTGATTCATTAAATTGAGTGTCTTTTTAGTATTGTTCAGAAGACAAAACATTGTATGAATGTTGCTTCAGATCCAACACAAGTTTGTAAGTCTGCTGTCTCCTTCACGTCGTCATTCAAAGACCAGATGATGACTTTCCCAATTATACTTCTTAATACCTCTCCTACACCAATGGTTCTAATACCTGGATTCTCGTCCAGAATGATGTTTCATCATGAAACATAGGCCTCGAGTAGATTTGGACTGTATGACAAAGATAGGATGTTTTTGATCATTTTCGAAATTTCTTCTCTCCTCTTGCTGCTTTGAAGTTTTGCATGCAACAGATACAGCGATATAATTCTAAGTCTATTTAAGATGGTCAAGCTGCCCCTTTGGTTCTTATCGTTGCTTTTTGAGAAAGCTTCACATCAATTGAATAAAAAAAGAACATTATGGCGTGTGTATATATATATATATATAGTTCCAAATGTAAACAGCCTCCTTCCACACGAGCCACATGAAGATGTATCTCTTTTGAATCCTGAAGTTTTTTTTTTCACGGAGTGCAAGGGGCCCGTGTGAAGGTTCCTAATCAGTGAACTTCATGGTTGCTGATAATTCACCTTGCATAACCAGTTTTGCAAATACTTTTGATGTATCTCCAGATGTCATTTTCTTTTTGTCGACTTGAATTGGAATATGTCTGATTTCGTTGAATAATAAATGCAGGTCTCCTCTTTTCCATAACTCCAGCTTCGTTTCAAGACACACTGTACGCTCTTTTAGCTTTCGACTTAGCTGATGGTTTCTGTGGGAAGAGAAATGACAATATAATGAAAGCTTTCAGTGCAATAGAATTCACTTTGGTTGATTTAGTAAATCTGTCAGCCAAAACGTCAACTCTGCTACAAAGGCCTTGCTTGCCTTTCCCCTGGGAATGTTGAATAGATTCATCCTGAATTTAACCATCTTATCGTAAGTGTTATCAATAATTCTGAAAACTTGCGAGTATGGCATGTTTCCCCAGAATTTTTCTTTACCTGTCTCTGTGGGATATATGCTGATGTCTGGTAAATATGCCTAATATTCGCTTTCACTTTATCAATCGATTTATCACTGGTAAAACCAATGAGTTAGCTTCTTGGGAGTTTACTTCATCTGGTAGCCATCTAATATTAAAATGTTGGCATTAACTGTTTGCTATAGTTATTATCATACAATACACTGACACAAAAAATATTCACAATCCATACGTAATAACTCCAGTCTCTTATTGCCAATATCCACGGTATCGTTGGATAACGCAATCCACTCTGAATAAATCAAGCTCCTTATTAAGATAACTATAGCAAAATCGATCCGGGAAGAAATATTCATCTATTCCAGATGAAAAACGTCTACAGCACGACTTAAATCAATTGTAACTCTCTTTTTCACAAAATTTACAAATCAAACTTCACTTCGCAATCATGTTATGTCTAATTAAGATGATAATTTATAAAGATAACAATTTATTATGTTTGTATTATTCATAATAAATATGTTTACGTTTGTTTCAATAAAGCAAAACCGTAGAATTCTGGAGATTTTAAAAATTGAAAATTTGTTGGTTATTTCAAGCGATTGATTACATTGTTGCTTAGTTGTTGTTTACAAGTCGATAAAAGGGGAGAGAAATTTATGAAGAGACTGGGATAGATAGATCTATCAATCGATCTAAATAGTGTTATAATTATAGAGCTGATGGAAGATAAGAATTGCCATAACAAAAGAGATAACAGTTCCACGTCTTTAGGCGAGATAGATTGATAATGGTAACCAGGTGGATCTTCATTTCTGCTTTAGTATTTTATCTATTAAATCAATTAAGATTATTGTTGTCCACGCCAAAAATTCTGCTTCACAAAAATACTTTTGGAATGGGAGGTAGAAGCACTTTGATGGTCTTTTGGATAACTTTGGATGTACTTTTCAAGACATTATTTCATGATAAATCAGAGATTGTTTTTCACTGCATCTTTGTAAGATTTTCCTTTCCCAGACATCTTACAAAGGTCTCGTAGACCACTATGGATCCTCCCACACACACACTTTGGGAGCTGCCGGGCTACAGTTTGAATGAAATTAACTTTACCTTGATTTTCTATATTTCCTCCATCGTAAATTTGAAAAACTTTTGGATAGAAGGCCAATATCACGTAGGATGTAATCACCATGAAAATAAATTATCTAAAGAGCCTTAACGTAAATGGGTTTTTGGAAATGTTAATAGCTAACCACTTGGTGCTACTGCATGCGTGTTAATACGTGCCTACACAAAAGAAATCCAAGAAAAAGAAGAATGAAGGGAAATAAGAAATGTACTTTGTTTCGCTTCCTATTCTCTGGGCTTCAGTGTAGCAGAATGAAAGTAAAAGCGTTTCTCACGATCGGATAAGTACAAATTATCTGCAGCATCACACAGCAGTTAGAACGAAGTTAGAGACATCGTTGCATTCATATCTTGTTCAAAGTATTTAACGTGAAGTCCGTGGGTGTCTGTATGTATGTAACAGGGGGCTTACAAAAATAATGCACGTATCGATTTAGGCGCTCAGATATGCTTGCATAAATCGTGTTTCATACTTATATCTCCTCTGGAACGTTCTTTTTTGTTTGCTTACTCTTTCATTTAACCGAAAGGGTATAAAATAGCAAATATATACTCTTTCTTTCTAAAGAAAGAATGAAGAAATGGCTCGTCTCACGCACACACAAAACATACACACACACATACACACACACACATATATATATATATATATATATATATATATACGAGAATTTTTTTTTCTTCAGATATATACATACAAATATAGACTTATGGACTTTCTTGACTCGTCTGAAAGAATTTGATTCTTTGCAGTATGCTCTCTTATCCCTATCCCATGATAGTTCTTACATTTGCTTACAGGAATCATTTTTTTTTTTTTGAAATATAATAGTGAACAAGGGAAAAGGTGCATATACAAGACATGGATTTTCTTACTCCATGTATTATACTGTAAAACAATCAGTCCTCCTTGACGACAGGGTTAAAAAGTTGGTGTTTTTTTTTTTTTTCAATAAATGAAAGAGTTATTTAAAAAAAAAGAAATGAACAAACTAACTACAAGACTTGTAATTGGGATGATGAGTTTTGCTGGTTTATACTTCGAAATCGCATGGAGAGAAATCTTGGTTTTATTCCAAGTATGAACCAAAAATATACAGAGTTCTGCCGATGCATTTACATGTGTATATTATATGTGTATATTATATGTATTGTATGATATGTATTACATTATATGTATTATGTGTATATATATGTATATATACAAATATTTTATGTACTATGTATATATATAAGTATTATATTATATATGTATTATATATAAATGTACATATATATGTGTATTATATTATATATGTATTATATATAAATGTACATATATATGTGTATTATATTATATATGTATTATATATAAATATACATATATATGTGTATTATATTATGAATCGATTATATATAAATATATATATATATGTGTGTGTATTATATATGTGTGTGTATTATATATGTGTGTGTATTATATATGTGTGTGTATTATATATATGTGTGTATTATATATATGTGTGTATTATATATATGTGTGTATTATATATATGTGTGTATTATATATATATGTGTGTATTATATATATATGTATGTATATATACATATGTATGTATTATATATATATGTATGTATTATATATATGTATGTACTATATATATGTATGTACTATATATATTGTATGTACTATATATATGTATGTACTATATATATGTATGTACTATATATATATGTATGTACTATATATATATGTATGTATTATATATATATGTATGTATTATATATATATATGTATGTATTATATATATATGTATGTATTATATATATATGTATGTATTATATATATGTATGTATATATATATATGTATGTATTATATATATATGTATGTATTATATATATATGTGTATTATATATATATGTATGTATTATGTATATATGTATGTATTATGTATATATGTATGTATTATGTATATTATGTTATATGTATATATATATATGTATGTATTATATATGTATATATTATATATATATGTATGTTTTATATATATATGTATGTATTATATATATATGTATGTATATATATATATGTATGTATTATATATATTATATGTATGTATTATATATATATGTATGTATATATATATATGTATGTATTATATATATATGTATATATTATATATATATGTATGTATTATATATATATGTATGTATTATATATATATGTATATATTATATATATATGTATATATTATATATATATGTATATATTATATCTATATGTATATATTATATCTATATGTATATATTATATCTATATGTATATATTATATCTATATGTATATATTATATATATGTATATATTATATATATATGTATATATTATATATATATGTATATATTATATATATATGCATGTATTATATATATATGTATTATATATATATGTATGTATTATATATATATGTATATATTATATAATATGTATGTATTATATATATATGTATGTATTATATATATATGTATGTATTATATATATATGTATGTATATATATATATGTATATATTATATATATATGTATATATTATATATATATTATATATATATGTATCTATTATATATATATGTATCTATTATATATATGTATCTATTATATATATGTATATATTATATATATATGTATATATTATATATATATGTATATATATATATATATGTATATATTATATATATATGTATATATTATATATATATGTATATATTATATATATATGTATATATTATATATATATGTATATATTATATATATATGTATATATTATATATATATGTATATATTATATATATATGTATATATTATATATATATGTATATATTATATATATATGTATATATTATATATATATGTATATATTATATATATGTATATATTATATATATATGTATATATTATATATATATGTATATATTATATATATATGTATATATATATATATGTATGTATTATATATATGTATGTATTATATATATATATGTAATATATATATGTATGTATATATATATATAGTATGTATATATATAGTATGTATTATATATATATATGTATATATATATATATATGTTATTATATATATATGTATATATATATATATATATTATATATATATATGTATTATATATATATATGTATTATATATATATATGTATTATATATATATATATGTATTATATATATATATATGTATTATATATATATATATGTATTATATATATATATATGTATTATATATATATATATGTATTATATATATATATGTATTATATATATAATATGTATTATATATATATATGTATTATATATATATATATGTATTATATATATATATATGTATTATTATATATATATATGTATTATATATATATGTATATATATATATATGTATATATATATATATATGTATTATATATATATATATGTATTTATATATATATATGTATTATATATATATATATGTATATATATATATGTATATATATATATATGTATTTTATATATGTATGTATATGTATATGTATTATATATATGTATGTATTATATATATGTATGTATTATATATATGTATGTATTATATATATGTATGTATTATATATATGTATGAGATATATATGTATTTATATATATGTATGTATTATATATATATATGTATTATATATATATATATGTATGTATTATATATGTATATGTATGTATTATATATGTATATGTATGTATTATATATGTATATATGTATGTATTATATATGTATATGTATGTATTATATAGATGTATGTATGTGTTATATATATTGTATGTATTATATATATATTATGTATGTATATATATATATTATGTATATATATATATATGTATGTATTATATATATATGTATGTATTATATATATATATGTATTATTATATATATATGTATGTATTATATATATATGTATGATATATATATATATATGTATTATATATTATATATGTATTATATATATATATATATGTATATATATATATATATATGTATTATATATATATATATGTATATATATATATATATATGTATTATATATATATATATATGTATTATATATATATATATATGTATTATATATATATATATGTATATATATATATATATATGTATTATATATATATATATATGTATTATATATATATATGTATTATATATATATATATATGTATATATATATATATATGTATTATATATATATATATGTATTATATATATATATATGTATTATATATATATATATATGTATTATATATATATATATGTATATATATATATATATATGTATTATATATATATATATATATGTATATATATATATATATATGTATATATATATATATATATATGTATTATATATATATATATGTATATATATATATATATATAGTATATATATATATATATATATGTATTATATATATATATATATATATATATATATATATATATATATATATGTATTATATATATATATGTATTATATATATATATACGTATGTATTATATATAAACGTATGTATTATATATGTACGTATGTATTATATATGTACGTATGTATTAATGTATATGTATGATATGGATTATATATATGTATATATTATATATATGTATGGATTATATATGTATTTATTGTATATATTATATTAAATATATGT
>OY735203.1:6056856-6146856 GCA_963457665.1 Thysanoteuthis rhombus | reverse complement strand
GTATATATATATATTTAGTATATATATATATATATGTATTATATATATGTATATATATATATATTGTGTATATATATATTTTGAATATATATAGATATTTTGTATATATAGATATTTTGTACATATATATATATATTTTGTATATATATATATATTTTGTATATATATATATATATATATTTTGTATATATATATATATTTTGTATATATATATATATATATATCATGTATATATATATATATTTTGTATATATATATATATTATGTATATATATATATATTTTGTATATATATATATTTTGTATATATATATATATTTTGTATATATATATATATTTTGTATATATATATATATTATGTATATATATATATATATATATTTTGTATATATATATATATATTTTGTATATATATATATATATTTTGTATATATATATATATTTTGTATATGTATATATATTTTGTCTATGTATATATATTTTGTATATATATATATTATGCATATATATATATATATTATGTATCTATATATATATATATTTTCGTATATATATATATATATATTTTGAGTATATGTATATATTTTGTATATATATATATATATATATATATTTATTTATATATATATAATTAGATTGTGTATATATTATATATATATATTATACAATGACCATTTCAATTAATGGTTTCTCATTCTATTTGAGCTTCATTCAATTGATGTAACCCTTCTCTCATAACCTTCAAGCAATTTTTCTTCAACTTTGGAAAAGAGCAATATAATTGATTGGGGAATCGTGTGAAAGTAAATATTACACTTAAATTCTGTATCATTGACCGTCAAATCCCATTAAGTGCACTGTTGAAATGCCAGTTCCTTAGTTTAAATTAAAGCTTTTTATCTCATTTTGTGCTACAGGATCTCATAATGTATAGTGTCTCGCCACTCTGAAGAGTTGTGATGCAACGAAGCAGATGTCTGTGGATCACTCCATTTTTTTATTAGCATCACATGTATATATCACTCTATCAATTATGTTGTTTCATCATCATAACATTTGCTATTTCAGATTTTGAAGGAATATTTCTGAAGAATCCTGTATTATTTGATCCCCAATTCAAACCCCTGGTATATACAATTGTATAGCAGCTGTAATGAGAGATCACAATACAGTACAGTACATTATATGTGAAGAAAACAGGAATTCAAGGCATCATAAAAACCATTCAGAAACTAAAAAGGTAAAGGGCTGTTCATGTATCAAGACCGATAGACAATTGATGGACATCACGATTCACAACATGGATCCCTAGAGAACAAATGCGGAACTGAGACTGTCAGAATATGAAATTGCAAGTCAAACTGGACAGGTTCAGATAATATTGGCTTCACGACGCCCACGATAGAGAGTTATGGTGAATCCTTGGGAAGGTCTAGGTCATATGGCGGGTGACAAAAGACTTACGATGATGCATGTCATATTCCAAAAAAATATCTGTGCACGCTCTTGGTGTTCGGTCTTAATTTATCAGCGAGTTTCTGCACATTCATTGAAGAGTATGAACATTACAAATGTTTCATTCATTTCTTAAGGTAATTCTGTGAATCTGCATACTTTCTCGTCTATATTCACGCATATCTGTCCATGAAGATAAATACTTGTAAGCAATAAATTGGCGAAACCTGATGATAATCTTTATCAAAGATTTATGGCTGCAGTGACACGTATAAAACAAGTGAAATTTTTGGCTTTGTGATTTCCCCTGTGAATAGAAGATAAAAATACTTTCAAATGGCGTCAGTACGATCAGCAGGTTCAAGTGACCTGTACAAAAGCCTATCACGCGTCTCTCTTCATAATCATCCGTTACCAGAATTCGTTTCTCCGATTTTGAAAAAGATCAAAATTCCGGACACCGGATATGGGCAGGAAGCCATTGTCGGTTCAAAGCAATCCGAACGAATGAAACTGTGATTACTATTCCTGAAGCAGTAGGAAGTGCCAGTCTGATTGAAAAAGATTATTTGCAATTTGCCATAAAAAAGAGGAAGAGAAGGAGAATAAAGGGAGTCAATCCAAATGAAAAAAAAATCTCCTCACTTCCTCATAGACATCGGAAAGATTATTACAAAGTGGTGCATTATTGGAGAAAAACGTCTCCGAAACATGAGCTGGAATAACATTTTTTTTTTTTAATATGTACAATTTTTATACTTAACAATAGATATATAACCCAAGTATCACATGAATCCTCATTTATAGATATTTTTGGTTCGTTAAACTAAACAATCTTCTGATGTCAAAGATGACGAGTACGGTCTGTGCTACTAAAAAGCGTTGTATAACAATATTGCGAAGCTTTTATGACAAATCTATATTCAGTTTATGTCCTGACAGCTTTAAAATGTTTACATTGATGCACGGAGAGAGAGAGAGAGAGAGAGGAGGGTGCATTTTATAGAAGAATAGCACATGTATATGTCAAACATGCGTACATATCATTTTGCGTGGATAAGGTAGACATCTTTTTTTTTTTTATTGAGTTTAGAGTCTAATGGCTTCTGTTGAAATAAAGCAAACCTTATTTAGACCAAGCACGCTTTTTATGGACTATCGATAGCCAAAACTTTCCGCCAGATAAATTTACTATTTTAACACTTTGGGGATTTTTTTTTCATTTTCTTTCATTGCACATCGTTTCCTTTTCCTTTCCGTCTTACAAACGAAAAGATGGTTTATTGTTAGCAAATGCAAGAGTCTAAATAAAATTCTGAACGGAAAAGTGTATAAAATTAAAAGAAAGTTTACAGATGAGGTAGGGGAAGTTATTTACAGTTTATTGAAAAGCATGTGATTTTTTTTCCTATGCACAAATATTTACCAATCAGAGAAAACATTACACACACTTGCAACTAGCTTACGATATATATATATATATATATATATATATATATATATATATGTGTGTGTGTTGTTTTCTATGTATTCTCACAAATCTAAAAAATATCATGAATATATATATATATATATATATATATATATATATATATATCATATATATTAGCCACTCAAAGGGAAAGGCCATGTGACCAAGTCTTTTGGCAGCATGTCGTTGTGATCGATATTATTCGATGAAAACATTAGAATAATGGATGATCAATATGTTAGTTGGGCAGTAATTCCTCAAAAAGTCTTAATTCTTTAAAAAAAAAAAACAGGCACACCCTAGGGACATTCTTTGCAAACTGAAAAGCCATTAGGTTGAGAGGCTGTCGACATAATGAGTGAATTTTAAAATTTCCAGCCCTCTAGCAGAATTACTGCGGCCTGTTAGCTTACATATATATATATATATATATATATAGAGAGAGAGAGAGAGAGAGAGATGAATAAGAAGCCGATTTGCCTTGAAGAGACTTCGTTTGACAGTTTGGGTTTACGGTTTCAAACATTATTGATTGAATAAAGAAGGAAATATTTTCAACACTAGAAGAGAGGAAAATGTGGAGAGAAAAGAGTTAGACAGGAAGAAAAAAATTAAAACACAAAGTTGAGAAAGAACAGTATAAGGAAAATTGGAATAATGAAAGAAAATTAGCAAATTAGACGTAATATTAAATAAAAACTCTATGGAAAGAAAGAATTCAGTGAGAAAAAGTAAAGGAGAACAAGACGATTGGAAGAAAGAAAAAGGAAGGAAAAGTGGGAGAGAGCGAAGGGTATAGAGTCAAGTAGGAAGGATGGAGAGATAATAAAGGAGGGGGGAGAATGAATAGAAAATTGGGGACGAAACTAAAAGGAAGAAAGTGAAAAAGAGGGAAAATGTAAGAAATAGAAAAGTGAGACTGAATGAAGGAGAGAAGATAGATAGGAAAAAGTTATGTAAGGAAAAGAATATCCACACCTCGCATAAATGAATCACCGTAGCCCCTGCGTGTGCCAAAAGTAATTATCTAAAAATTATCTGACATTTTCTTTGAAAAATACTTCCTTTATTCATCAGCAGCAATAGCTTTTTAGAGTCCGTCGTTGGACATAAACCCTCTGCAAGATTCATTAGCTTTTGTCATACCATCTCACTTTCTGTTGGCAACAATTTCATATATGATCCCTTGGGATCCACGTCATGAGTAATGATGTCCAGTGGTTGTCTGATATTCTTGCAACATGTCTAGCCCATTGCCATTCGAGTCTTCTGATGGATTCTATGATATTACCGTGTAGTTTGATATACTGTGCCGTCTTATGACCTTTCCATGTTAATTCATGTGCACGTTGCATGGTTCTCAGTTTGAAGATCAGTCTAACGGTTGGGTTCCATGTCTCTTCTACGTAGGTGACATCGGGAGGATGATATACCCTTCTTTGTAGGACTACTGGGATTTTCGTTTTCTTCAAAGTCGAACACGCTCTACCGAAAGCTAAAATTATCATAAAAGATCGATTTTTTAAGTAACATTATCTGAAAAATACCAGCAAAAAATTTGATCACTGTTGTTTTAAAAGGATCATTGAGATCAAAAAAACATTTTTGAAAAAAAAAAAAATTACTAGATGGTGCTTAGTAGTGTACCCATGCACATTTTCAATGTTGTAGCCCCAAAATGTGTCCAAGGACGCTCAGATACAAGAGAATAAAAGGAGGTATAAAAGAAAGGAAGAGAGAGAGATAATGAAAGTATGACAGTCGGAGAGAAATTGTAAAGAGTGAAATATGAATGAGAAAGAGAGAGGGCGAATAAAAGAAAAAAAAAGGTGGAGGAGAGAAAAGAGAGAAGATGAAGGGAAGTATAAAAGAGAATATAAATAAATCCCAAGGAAGAATAAAGAGACTGCACTATAATATATTTAGAAAAGACATTATCGCCTGTGTTAGAAAAAAAAAGAAAATGTGTAAGGCGTCTTTGCTTTGAGATAAGCTCCTTATTTTATTTGTTCTAAGAAAGGCTTTCAAGCGAATGCCTGAATAACGGGCAAGCCTCTATCGAAGTGTTAATATGTCTAATCCGAAGGTAGAAAATATGCTTGAGGACAATGTTTTCGCGGCCAGAGCAAGACAACCTTCCCCAAAATAGAAGACATCTGAACGATACGGTTGTGCGAACGAAGGAAATACGACGAGCGCCCAGAGTGTAATTTTGGAGATTGGCAACTGAGAGAAACAAAAATAGAATGATAAAAATCGATTTTTACCAGATCAGATGGGGGGTATTTTCATCCGATTTCTATAAATTACGTCCATTTATATGAGATTATTTCCCATAATTCTGAGCCTGATTGATTTGTGTTCCCATTTGCGCTGTTTCCGAAACATAAAATAATTTTCGCATCCTAACAAAATAAAGATTCCTGGATAATTCTACTAAAAAATGCTAGTCCTTTCGAGAAGTTAATTTTGAAAGATTTGCATGTAAATTTCAATTTTAAATTCTTGCCTTGCTTGTTATGTCAACAGTTTCCTTTCGAAATGATTAACTGCAGCATCAAGTCGCAATTTTTATTCAAAAATATTTTTTTGAGACAGATTTCAAAACTAATTATACCTCAGCTCCGAGTTATATGGAACAATTATCAAAATATCAAGAGATGGCATCGTAGAATTGCTCCCCTAATCTTTTGTGACTTCTGTACATAATTGATGATGAGCGTTAAATTATTTATACTTCATAAGTTATTCGTATTTTTTGTTTGTGAATAAGTCGTGTATTGACATATTAAAAAAAAAAGAAACGACTGTTTGAGTTATATAGACTAAATTTAGTCTATATATGTCTGAACAAACCGGTTTCAATTTGCGATATCACAGGCAGTTTTTATTTAACGAAAACGTCAAAACTTTAATTCTCTCTACTTATTATATATATAGTGGCACAGCAAATTTTTTCAGTGAGGAGAATAAAAAAAATTATAATCACGGTTGAATTTTGATAATTGACGACATTGGAACTAGGTATACGTAAATAAAGTGTCGGATTCCCTTATCACTACCTACTGACATTACTGCTACTCCATAATTTTCTTTCTTTATTTCTAGATATTTTTCTGCTCTCATTAATCTATATATTTCTGGCATTACGGGAAAAAGTTCAAGATTTTGCACAAAGTTTGGCAATCTTTTACCTAAAATTTGTTTGGGCAAGTTTTATCAATCAATATATATGTTATGCACTGATAATCTGCAAGATTGAGATTTCCAGCAGTCAGCAATTAATGTGAGCATCCTTGACTTGACGAATTGGACGAGAATATGCGTTATGCACTGAAATCAGCAAGATTGGGATTTTCAGTGGTCAGGAAATAAGGTAAGCATCACTGACCTAGAGAAGTTTGCAAGTATGTGTATTATACACTGAGAATCATCAAAATTGGGACTTTAAGTCGTCAGAAATTAAGATATTGACAAACTGAATTTGGTAATTATGTGTATGACTATATGGCTTTTAACAATATTTTTGATATCAAATAATATCTTACGCCTTCATGAATGTGGATTTTCAATATGAAAGGTATCGACTATAGTTTACTATTCGTTTAATACTTTACCAACGAAAAAAAAATCTACAATAATGTAAAGCTGAAGCTTTACTTTTTCGAGAGCAAACATTTTTCTCTAAGATTTTGTGGCTTCTGTATGAAATATACAGATAAAACAAATAACGTCCACGTTTCGCCCATCGTCTTGATAATGAATTTTAGTCTAACAAATTTCCAGAACAAACACTTACATCCACTAGCACACTCACATACACAGACATGCACACACACATACACACACACAGAGTTTGCAATAAGAATCTTTGAAAAGACGAAGCACTTGTGAATAATGCCATGTTTCGAAGTGAATCCATTAGAGTAATTAAATTATAAAAGTTTTCTTACGTTCACAATTTCCATTTCCTTTTCATGTGATTCCACTGGTGAAGGTTGCATAGTTCATTTTCTCACAGCTCCCACTGCTAATGACGCCAATGTCACCTACTAAAAGAATTCATTGATATCACTGAGATAGAGAAAACTCTAAGCAGTCAGTACTCGAAGGATTAATAGTGTCATCAGAAATATCTTCCGCAATCTGGAAGGGTTTTCTGATTAGATTTGTATTCAGCACGACCGATATCACTCTTCTCTTTTATTATTTTTTCTATTCTTACATCAGTTAAATCGCGTTACTTTACTTTACTTACTCTATCGGGTCATTATCATTGTAGATCTGCCTCCGCTAGAACTAATAGCTTTGACTGTTTCAAATGGAAGGGAGCTGTCCCACGTTTAATCCTTAACGTGGGAAACCAGGATTGTGAGTCAGGGTTTTATCTCCTGAACCAGATGCATCGGGGGATGCCTAGCTGTGAGACTCTGTTCAAAGGGACTTTAACCAGGAGCCATTGGGTATATACTATTCTTCAGGCTTTCTGTTAAGGACATCGAGATCAAATTTTGCATTTCAAGACAATGAAGGAAAGTCTTCCATAAGGTAGATCCTGCAAAATTGAGTATGGTCCAACTTACTTAAGCCGGATCATGCCTGCTATTGTTCTATTGGAGAAATTTTCGGCCAGCCAGATCCATCCATTCTTGCTGCCCCATGATTCCACATGACCATGTTCGAGAACTTTTTGGGTACTCAGTCTTGATCAAGGACTGCCCATGAGCAAGTGGATAAGAAGGTTGCTCTAATCACTCATTTATAGACCAGAAACACGGCTATGCCACTGCCAGATTTTGGTCGTCTTCACCAGTAATCAGCTTTTTTCTGATGGGATCTACTTGGCTTCCAGGTGGAGCATTTCCCCAGATGAGCAGTTTTAGCCAGGGAGTAATTGTGGAGAAGCGTATAATAGACAGTATAATTGAGGGTACAGAGATCCTAGATGTGAATTCAAAATAGGCGAGGAATTGAATACATCTGGGATCACATGGGGAGAAACGTGGCCTGAGACTTTGGGAATCACTGTCTTGAATTAGGCGGCAGCATGTTTCCTGTATTCTCACAGATTTTTTCTAAACCATATGACCTAAGGGTGAAATGGCATTGCGTTGCGTCGCAAATCCCAGTACGCCCAGAATAAAAGTCACAAGAAAGGAATTACGAAAGAAAGGTCACAATCGAGCATTACACTAAGCTCCCTAAAACGTAACCGAAAGAAAAGTTAGAGGAGGGAAAGTCACCGACCAAAGGTCACAGGAAGAAGTTTTATCTCATAAAATACGAGATATTTCAATTCGATTTATACCGGTTGAATTACTATTCTAATTTGAATGAATCAGGATTCGTTTGTGATTCATTTTACATGTTTTGCTGATGAACTTGGCTGACTCAACCAAGCGAGAAGACCAGACCTGGTAATTGTGGACAAGGGAACGAGAAGCTGACAAATAATAGACGTTAGCAATGGCTTAACAGCAAAGAAAATGACATGGTGGGGACAGTATGAACTTCAGCACTTCTGTGTTAGGCAAGGACGATATGAGAAGTGAGCTGGAGACCTGAGGAGACATGCTGTCATTCAGTCTTCATCGACAACCATCAGGCAACTGTGAGAATGTGAAAAGTAGCAACAACAAAAACAATTACAAAAGAAGAAAAATAAAAAGAAGTGATTGTTATAAGGAATAAATGTGTTTTTTGACGAAATAGTTATTAAATTTTCATGAAGATAATATCAATTACAGAGAGGGAAATATTGCATGAAAACATTTATGACGCATCGAAAGATGAATATGATTATAAAGGTAACACATAAGTACTAAATAGAAAAAACATGATAACAAGAAAAAAAATTCTTGTGATAGAAAGAGTTTCCTTTAAGTTACTTCATCAGTGATGCTTGTCTCTTCCTGCCAATGATGAAAGAACTCAGGCTAAACTAAAAAAATCTTTCCTTTTTTTTGTTCCTTTTTTTCTTTTTCCTTTTTTTAACGGAGTGTCAGTACCGATGCCGATAGAATGTAAGATGACAAGGTGAACTAAGACACTTCAGAAAATATCGGTTCTAGAAAGTATTGGCTCTGGAGCTATTGTGTGGATAAACAAACAGACAGATAGAAACTCCGATGGTGGCGGTAAATAACATAAAAAGGTAATAGAAAGATTTTATTGGGATATTTTTCCAAGATTCCAGATCCTGAATCCAATTTAAGCGCGAACAAATGCGAAATTGTGGTCGACAGAAAGTGAGATGGCGTAACGAGCTAGATGAATTCAGAAAGTTCTAGCTCCGTGATGCCCATGATAGAGAAGTCTGGCAAATCCTTGGAAGGTATTTATACGCTGACTTTGACGCCCAATCAAGTTCAGGAAAGACGCATCCACGCCTTAAAACTGAAACTGGAATGTGATGCCACTTGGGGTCCTGGTGTTTGGGAGCATATCATGCTGATTACTCTCAGAAGATGAGGATTGTATCTGTTTAACTGAAGTACTGATTTGATGCTCTTAGAAAAAATGTCCGACCAAACTGTCACCAAAACTATATCCATTGGTTTATTCAGTCCTCAAGTTAGTTTGGATCGCTACGGAGATAAAAGGCTAAAAATTTAAACATTTCCTTGATACTACATCTAGAAAGAACAGATTTTCTTTTTTTGAAAATCTTCTCACCTCCCTCTGAAATTAAAGGTTTTTGGTAAGGGTCCAATTTACAATGTAACCCCGTGTAAAATTGTTCCCTTTTTCCGTGCCTGACAGCTTTTGCAGTTGTTCATCAGACTTTTTTATCCCTATTTTATTGATCACCTTTTTTCTGATTTTTCGATTGATCACCCACAGCACAGCATGCAGCCAAAATACGTCTTCTATTGAGACACTAACCAGATCCGTCTTATCTGATGTTCTAACAACGGAAATTAAAAATATTAGATTACTTTTATCAGAAAATAAGTGAGACGGGAGTGCAATGACGAACTGTCAATAACATTAAATTAGTGTTTATAACGTTTTTATCGAAAACAAATTCCATGTGTGTTTTATTGATACGTACAAATTAAACCTGATTTTGTACTAAGTTGTTTTTTTTACATTCCTTAAGTTCATTTGTCAAGTCAGGTAACTGATAATCATCAAACGACATTCATATTGATATCTTATCGTTTGATACATTGGATATGATGATAAGAAACAAATGTTAATCCTTATGCAAAAGAAATTGTTTTATTGATTCAAATGAAATTAAAACCTAACAGGAGGAAATAGAGACTCAATTACATTCAAAATACATCACAGCAGTTCCTTCATCGGGCTACGAAGACTCGGACCCCTTCCAGCTCCAGAAAGGCGTAAGACAAGGTGATACCAGCTCACCCAAACTCTTCACAGCCTGCCTCGCGATGATCTTCAGAAGACTAGACTGGGACAGTAAAGAAATGAGAATAGACAGCAAGTATCTGGACAACTTCAGATTTGCAGACGACACACCCCCCCTTTCACAGAGAACCTACACAACCTCCAACAAATAATGGATTGGCTGAATGAAGAGAACAAGAAAGTCGGCCTACACATGAACTTCAGCAAGACGAAGATCATGTGCAGCAACCACATTGGAACCTAACCAAGAGACAGATCAGCAAATTAAGAACTATGCAACGTGCACATGACAGAATTATGCTCACATGGAGAGACCACAAGACAGCACAGTACACCAAGGAAAAGACAAGAGTCAGTGAAATTATAGAATCCATCAAAAATCTCAAATGGCAGTGGGCTGGCCATGCTGCAAGAATGGCAGACAACCTATGGACATCACGACTCACGACATGGATTCCCCGAGATCACATGCGTAACCGAGGCCGGTAGAATATTAGATGGAGAGACGAGCTAAACGAATTCAGAAAGTACTGGCTCTGCGACGGCCATGGTAGACAAGTGTGGCGAATCCTGGGGAAGGTCTATGTCCAACGTTGGACGTTTAAAGACGGATGATGATTCTCAGAAATTCAGATCTCTCCGTGATTACCTCCCAACAAAAAGCTAGAGAAATAACTTATTCATTGTTCATCCCTTCCTCAAATATTTTTTATTGATCACCCCGAACACGGAATGCTGTCAAAGACGTTGGTCACGTGACAGTTTCAACTGAGTGACTAACCACACCTCTATCGATTTGTATAGATAAGAAACAAAAATATTTCCGAAAACAGCAGGTCTCAGATAACTTATGGCACACAGCTCAAGACGATCTTCGCAAACAAGAAATCGATTCGTTGATGGGGGTCTGCGTTCACGCTTCCAGAAAACTGAACTGTCCGGAAATATTTTCATATAATAGAGGTTTTTTTTTCATCTACGAATTTCTTACAAGTTATAGTGATCCAATAGCTGCATGATTACAGCGTCTGTAAATAGGATTGATGAACAAAGTTTAACTCTTGCAGAGCAAAATTTTTGACCATCTAATCTAATGAAAATTTTGATGAAATATTTTTCAGAGGGAGCGTTACAAACAATGTTGTTTTAATGTTAAAGTGGACCCCCACTTATGTCATATCCTAAATCAGCAGCTCACAATTTGCCAACATATCATGGTTGGGGGCTCTATTTTCAGTGAAGTTTTAATGCTAAACTGGGTCCTCACTTCAGGCATATCCGAAATCAGCTGCACATGATCTGCCCACAGCACACATTTTAAGGTTGAATTTCACAAAAACCATTTCATTGATTTTTATGGGGTCTGCATTTGCACTACAAGAAAACAAGTCCGTCGAATAAATATTCTTTCTTTATTTTGATTTTTTGTTTTGTTTTATTTTTTTCATCTGAAATTTCCTCAAAAATATAGTATCGTAAAAGAAAAAAAAGTATAGTTATATGTATATTTTGAATCTGCATAATTTGGGGGATTTTTTTCTCAATATTTATTTAAAGGCGCACACATGTGAGGGAGCCAATGTTTTTTGTTTTAACTTTTTTCATTCGTCGTTTCAAAATCATGGCAGTGCAATAACTGAGTGGTTAAATCCTCAGAAAATTGAAGGCTGCGTTCGTATTTTGAGAAAAAAATGCGTCCTCATTTTTTTAATTTTCTTTTGATGCCTGATTTACGGTTTCGAAGTCACGACGGCTCCTTTGCCAAAGAGGCTAAGCCTCCGAAACAGAATTGGCAGAAGTACTTTCCTCTCAGTGGTAATGCAATTTTAGGGTCTGTTTATATTTTTTTTTTCATGACTTTCTACGTTGTTTCAATTCATTAGACCTTCAAAACCTTCTGGAAAGTTGGCAGTTCTGAGGAAGGAAACACTTCAAGTTTCTCAAAGAAGGGGTTCTGTTTATATTGTTGCGATAATGCTAAACTAATTTTGATTTCCATTACAAGTGACCATGGATATGAATTTTTTTTTGTCTTATTGCTTTCGCCAGTTTCTATGCTGGCTTGTGCAGGTCTGCATTGGCTCAACCAGTGTGGGATCAAAGAAGAAAAGCAAAAGCTTATCTTAAATCAGCCAATCACAATTTAACTATAACACACCGACTAAGGTTGAATTTTATCAAAACTAGAACATCGATTCGAAGGGTTGTGTCAGCATTTGCGCTCACATAAAAACTAATTATAAATTTCAAATATGTTTGAAGGTTTTATATGATGGGCTCTATCTGCGATGTGGCTATGATACTGATCTGCAACCTTACTTCCCATTCGTCATTCGTAATAATAGACGTGAATTTCTTCTTCCATCAATGCTAAAACTAGTTTGTCGGAAACCTTTTGAGAATTTAACTCTAAACTGATAATGAAACACGTCTTTCTAAGATACATTCTTGGATAACTTCGAGTGCCTAATTTTGTTTGTTCTGTTGGAAATTGAAGCCACATTTTTTATCACACCTTAACTTAATTATGAAAATAATGTTTGTTCCAATCATGTGTAGTGCGATGCTATGGACTGTAACAATGTGGATTCAAGCCACCCTTGCTAGTAGCATATCAATGGACGATTAATAGTATTTAGAACAAGTTTTACTACCAATCTGATTACAATATTTTCAGGGATGTCCGTACTTAGGTAGAAAGCGGTTTCTATAGATTTTAACAACTGTATATGCTATACTTTAAGGCATGTCCAAGGATGTGACAGATGTTTCAGACCCATGAGCTTCATTGAATATTTTAATAATAAACATCTGACTTCTTTGGCGCTTCACTTTCCTATCTTATCACATTTTCTCAAAAGCAACAATAACCGATTAGACCATGCTCAGCTGAGGGAAAGTGTGGGGCAATTTTAAATCCAAATCAAAAAGCCAAATCAAAAGGAACCACCAAAGCTTTATGAATACTGGTTAACCTACTGAATTTTTACTAACAATATACAATAAATCTCACTAAATGTTGGTAGTACCCCGTCACAGGGGCTAACCCCCAATCCTAGCCATCAGATCATTAGCTACATCACTGCTTTTAAAAGGACCGCCCACTCAACAAACTCAAAGATTTTTCAAAGGTCTGCTTGCAGAACCTCAGGAATACTTTCGTGGACCCTGTGTAAGTCTCTATGTTTGGGTCACTGAATTTTGCAGGCTGGGATCCCTAGTTACACGCATGGGCTGGACTAATATTACATAGACGAGATAAGAAGCACGTGGTAAGTGGACTTAAAAGCAGAATTGTTGAAACACAAAATGAACTAACTTGTTTAGCTTGGCACATGAAGGTTTGTAAAACCTTAGTTTATTATCCAAGTTTTAAGTGGTTTTGAAGTAGTTACAGACATTTGAAAGGCTATTTCCCAGGAATGGTAATTTTCAAAAACAACCTTGTATTGCAGCAGCCTTTTTTCTAGGATCGTTTGAAATTTTTCAATGCAAATTGTTGATGCAGGAGTTTGCTTACTTGAATAACAAACTGTGAATAATATGCAATTTTCCAGTGTATATATATATATATATATATATATATGTATGTGTGTGTGCATTCATATACAATACCCCACGTAAAATAACAATTTGCATGTATTACATAAGCTATATATTAAATCATTGCTGAAAAGGAGGAGGATTTTGATCAATACTGCTGGGGTACCATGTTGATATTACTATTTTGTTTTTTTCCCAACAAGAGAACATTTACATTTAGTAGCGTTATAACAAAGTATACTTAAAACAGAAAATATACTGGAGAAAATTGCATCAACAGATACTGAGGTGCAAGTGACTGAAGTGACACGAAAAGATTTTTTAGATTTATTTTTCAAAACTGTACAGCTTTTTAGACATATATGTATATATATATATGAACTCTCCTACTTATATATTTTTAAAATGATCTATTTATTACTTTTAGATCCACATCACGCTAAAATATTCATATTTTTGTTGATAGTGTAGTATTGTTTTGATAGAAAATGTTTCAAGTGAAAGGGTTTTATATAACGAAGATTAAGTTTATCTTAGCATAAACTAATAATTTGATTAAGCATGGGCATTTATCTCGTAAAGATTGAACAATATATATGTATTATTTGCTGAAGTACCCGTCGTGGAAATAAAACTCCAAATGTAACAACGCAGGAAATCAAATGACATTTTATAAAGATTTCATGGAATTCAATTTTTGGTTTGTATATGATTGGGGTCGTATTATGTGAACAAATAAAACATGTGGCATGCTGCTCCGAATTGTATGTGCAGCCGTGAAGAAAAGTTCGTTGTGTTTTCACGGGTCTCCAAGTGACAAGGACCTACAAACGATAGAATGAACATGATCTGGGAACAAAAATCTGAAGGAGAGATAAGGAAAAACGTGTATATCAGCGATTTTTGGTCTTCGTGGTGTTGATAGATCGAAAGTGCCATTTCTTGCTGTTGTTAAACATGATGCTTTCATGCTCAATTTAAAATGAAGAATCATTTTATTAACGTTTCGTACAGCGTACTCTCTTACTTATAAGGACGATTAAACAAACTTTCTAATTCTATTAACTTAGTCGATTTGACTTTCTATTTCTCTTTCCCTTTTGTTGGCATGTAAAATTTGCTGGCACACAATCACATGAAACTCTTTAGTTCACAGTCTCTGTTCCCACGTATTCTTCCAAATTGAGACTTCAATAGATAAATCGTTTTAATTGCCTTTATGCAGTTCAGGCCGTTATCTCTTCTTGCTGGTCACCCAGGCCCTTCGGAGCTAGACAAGGCAGGAATTCTACTTCTATCTTAAAGTTGCATCAAGTTTTACTGAGAACCAATTTCCCATGAACCACACACATGTATGACCAAGGGTCAGGTGTCGTTTGACCCATTCATCCCGGGACTAAGACATCTTTTTCTGTGGAAACTGTAGTCATCAATAGAGTAAAGCCATATATCCACGTATACATGAATATAAGAATATGTTCCTAATACATGTACACATACATATGACTATATGTGTTGTGTGAGCATGTGTGCATCTCAACCACACTCCCAGGCAGATCTGTGCTAGGTCTAGGGAGACCCCAAGGGCAAGTCTGGGGAGCCCCTTAATAACATGAGAAAAAAAATTATATCAAAACTGTGAATCCATGTACTTGCTGGGATTGGAATAGTGTGTATGTTCTATTCTGTTCGGATTGAGGATAGGGTTTGGGTTTCGCCCGAAAAAAAGGGGGTTTATTTTCGTGTTAGTGTCAGATTCCTCAAATGCCAAACTTACATAAATAAATAGAAATAGAAATAAACATCCGCAGATCTTCACGACAAACAGGAAGCAAGGGGCCATTTACCATTATAGGCACACTATGAATAGATCAACCCTCTAAAATGTGTTTCTCAAATACTGAAAAATCTGTGGAAGGTTAGAAACATCGTAAATTGAAACCCTTCTAAATAGTTTATAATTTTTTTCTGAAGACCAGCACATTTCCTGAGGGTTTGAAGACTAATATATTGAAAGCAAATAGAATTAAATGAAAATATTTGTTTCTTTTTGATTTCTTCCGTCGGAATTTCTATTCGGTTTGCCAATTTCATATTCCGGATTTTCCTTAAGATTGAATAAATCTTTGTATGGAAGCATAAAAATTAAGGCAGAAAATAGTTTTGACCCTAAACTGACCTGTAAGAAACTCAGCACCATCTATCTTGTATTAATCTTTATGTCAAGTTACTCATATAGAAGGGCGCCGTCGTAAGGGCAACAAAAACACTAATATACTTTAAGGAACAGAAAAAAAGTATAAACATTCGAAAACTTATTTTTATCGAAATTGACAATTTTAGCATCATGGTAGCATTATGAATCAAACCCCACTCTGAAACATTCAATTTTTCTCAAAACTGACAGATATATAAAGGCTTTCATGATCCAATAAAACACTTAAATTAAAAGAAAAAATAAATCGGTGGAAATTATTTAAGATAAGAGTTTCAATATAATCTAAGGCACTTTGTTTATCTATTTCTCAATTACATAATTGTCTCGTTGAAAGAAATAAAGCAGATACAGATAAAACAAAAATGAGAATTTGAGGTTGAAACAGTTTTTTTCGGTCTCTGCATTACCAGCGAGCTGCTCAGCTCAAAGGTAAGAGTAACGCTACGTCGAGGCGGTTACTCCATCGGTCGCTGGTTTGACTCCTGAAGCAGCCCGTATTTTCTCAAATTGCTCATTTTAGGCTAACTAGTATATTTATCATGAAATAACGGGAAATAATTTCAAATAAGAATTTTAGTATGATATAACTCATTCTTTCCCTTGATTTTATCTATCTATCTATCTATCTATCTATCTATATATATATAGTCATCTACAGACAGCAATTTCATTGTTTTACAACTCTTGTGTGGCTATAGACTATCCATTATTGCACCCAGCACCGCGAATCAGTAAGGTTGAATTTTTAGCGATATATTTACTCACACATTTATTGCCTATCCACCAGAGTTCTCTATTCCTACGTTGGAAGACGATTGCATAAGCTTATAATGAAAGAGTTACTTCACTTAAAGAGAGCACAACCCTGAATAATGGAGCGTTATATATATATATATATATATATATATATATATATATATATATATATATAAATACATCTTTGTAGGAAGTACATTGTGCTCGGCGTTGAAGTTACTCCGTAGCAAAACGAGCGGCCTCAGACTATGTAAAATTTTGAGTTACACTTATGAAAATGAATCGTATGAATGTATTAATTCAGCATCAACCAGGAGAGAATTTTCGTCCTTTATTTGAACCAGAGAGCGTATCTAAAATAGAGAATGTGTTATCAGATGGTGAAACCACATTCTTTTAACCTCAATGATTTCAAAGTAATGGGATAGTTCTGAGACCAATACATCTTATAAGACTGCATATTTCATCATAAAAGAAAGATTCTGGTTTTGATTCGAAGGAATATTTTTGACATCTTTAAAACTTTGGAATCACTTACAATTAATTCGACTCTCTTCATCAGGTAACTATAGATTGCAGCTGACAGATCTGGAGAATATTTCTTTCGTCGGTAGGCGTTGACAAGCAACTGAATCATCAGTCGATTCCCTTGCCCGGGAAAGTTTTCTATTCTGGATCATTCTTGTGTTGATTAATCAACTTCTAGTTGCTCTCATGATGTTTGTATTGTAATACATCAATTTCTGACTCTGCTTCCTTTACCTTAAAGCTCGAAATCAATTCAACTTTACAAATTATCCTGAGCTTCAAAGATACTTATAAGATAATCAGAAGC
The DNA here is from genome assembly GCA_963457665.1 of Thysanoteuthis rhombus. Classification (NCBI taxonomy): domain Eukaryota; kingdom Metazoa; phylum Mollusca; class Cephalopoda; order Oegopsida; family Thysanoteuthidae; genus Thysanoteuthis; species Thysanoteuthis major. The sequence continues at coordinate 6,129,202 of OY735203.1, read as the reverse complement.
GTACTTGAGAGGAGATTTGGAGTGGCGTCATTTGAGACCGTCCCCCTGGACCCCAAATTATTGAGGGCCTAACAAACTTTAGAAATGGTAGTTCACCTGTTACATTTCCTTACTGATATAATATTATAACAAGGATATATTTGTACATACATGAATTAGATAAGTGGTAATCCAGACTTTTAAGCCGCTTACTCCTATGTGATTGTACACGTCTATCTCTTTCTCATCAAAGCAAACATAGACATTTGGAGGGGCCCCTCAATGGGCCAACCGAATGTGGCTCTTAAATTTCTGGCTACATCTCTGAAAATAGCCCTGATACTGTGTAAAATATGTCAGTTGAAATTTTTGCATCAACCAAAAATAAGAAAGAGGGAGAGATGGAGAGGAGTAGTATCGATAGAACTGGAGGGCTGAAATTCTTAACATCAACTTTATCATGTCTCAAAAAATTTCTTTTTTTTTTTTTTTTAGGGATTAATTTACAATGTAAGTTTATGCTAAACTGGTAGTCCAGTTTTTTTTCACTATCTCCTCAGTGATCTAACCAAAGGCGATAAAATTAACATTCACTGATCAACCCTATTTTCATTGTTTTTATTGTTCACTCCCAACACGGCATGCTGCCAAATGCTGTTGGCCACGCGACGATTTCTGTTGAATCTGAATGTTGATATTTTTAAATATTTAAATGCAAAATACCATTACTTTTTTTTCGAATTAATCACGAATAAGTTTGTAAAATTGATCGAATGTAACACTCGAAATATGTCATATCTAATTCTACATTGAAGGTTGTAAAAATTCAAAAGAATTTATTCAATTCATCTGAACTGAAAACAGAATTCAAAACTTGCAGCAATCCTTTTTGAAATTATCTTCCGTCTTCGACAATTTCACTTTGGTGCAATTTTGCTTTTGAATATTTATAAATTGATTACGTTTCTCTCCTCGTTTTTACGAATCTCTAATACGGATGTAGTAACCACTTGTTGGCTCTCCGGATGGGAGTTTAGATTAGATATTTATTATTATAACGAGTTCTGAGGGTTGAACTTGATAATAGATAATCTATCTCGAGAATGAATTCATCAAGCAAGGCTCAAAATATCACATCAATTGCTCTCCGTTAGTTGTTCGGAGCTGAAAAGTTGCGAAGAAATTTATACTAGATTATTATGTTGGTGCAAAAATATTTGCCTTTTTCGTTATTTAAACTTTAATGCTTATTTTAGAGTTAAATGGCCTTTGAGTTCATGGAATATACCATTATGAAACGTGAATTGTTGCGCTAATTATTCAAGCTAAACGCTTTTCCCTATTTTTTCGACTTAGAGCTGTCAAATTAAAGATGAAAAAAAAAGTAAATCTGAACAATTTTGTTATAATCCAGCAGAAACTGCTCGCAATATCAACCATGTATTTGGCCATAGGACCATCAACGAATTTACAGCTTAACATTGGTTCCCAAAAACTCGAAATGGAGACGAGAGCCTTGAAGATAAGAACAGCAGTCAGTGATGGACAACATTTTTTCAAAATTTGGGCTCTTTTAATGATCACTTAGAGGCAAAATATGTAATTCATTCATCGATGATTTTTTTTCCAATTTCTCACCGTAGCAAACTGCAAAATGACGTTGACCTCGTGACTGTTTCTTGTTAATGACCAACCTGTTTCTTTTTTCAACCATTTCAATCATCATCGAGGTGGCAGTACTTTCTGAATTTATGTAGCTCGTCTCACCATTTTACTTTTAGTCGGCCACAGTTTGCCATATGATCTCTGGGGATCCACGTTATGAGTCTTGATGTCCATCGGTTGCCTGAAATTCTTGTAACATAACCAGCCCATTGCAATTTGAGTTTTCTAACAGTTTCTGTATCTCGAACTCCCGTCTTTCATAAACCACGCTGTCTTATGATCGCTCTATCTGAGGTTGAACATGATTCTCTCATATACACGTTCCATGGTTCTCAGTTTGAGGGTCAATCCTTTGGCAAGGTCCATGTTTCAGCTCCATAGGTGACTATCGGGAGCATATATTGGTTGTGTACCTTTCTTTTTGGGGCTACAGTGATATTTTTTCAGTTCTTGAAATTGGAGCTTTCTCTACCGAAAACTTGCCAACCTAGTATGATTCTCCACTTTATTTCTTCTTTTAATAAATTCATGGAGAGTCAATGTCCGAGGTAAATACGAGGCCTACTTTAGGGGCCAAATTCCTTGCTTGTCTCATTTAGTTCGTCCAACATTATTTGGAGATCGTTAAAGTTCTTAGCAAAGAAGACGATGCCGTCAGCAAATATGAGGTTACACAGGTATTCGCTGTCTATCTTGATTCCTTTGTCTTCACATTCTAAGTCTCGGAAGATCATCTCAAGGCAGGCTGTGAAGAGTTTGGATGAGCAGGTATCACCTTGTCTCACTCCTTTTTTTTTTAGTTGGAAGGGCTAAGAATCTTTATGTAGACCGATGAAAATCTGTCAATTCCAATATGCTCTATTACAAACCAATAACGATGCACTAAGATTATATCATGGTTAAAACGAATACATTGAATTGACGGCCAGTTTTATGCTTGGATTTTCACTCACAGAACTCTTGTAAAATGGATTAAAAGTCAGAACTGAAGAAAAAAATCAGATTTGAGGATACTTAGATCTTCAGGTACAAATAATATATACAATCGTAACTGTTCAATATGCCAATCCCTCGTTTGTAATAAAGATTCCTGCAAATACTATCAGTCTGTGTAAGGTCAGGTTAGGGATAAATCCCTGCTATTGGGACAATGCAACTCTGTGCGACCCGTCAAATGATACTTAAAATGGTGATGGGACCGCTAAGTAGTTTCCACTAACCCCCCCCCCAAAAAAAAACTGTCATGGGCCAGCATGGCAGGGCCTAGCTTAAAACTCCCTATAATACTGGTCCTTCCTGCTGAATCATCGGTCCCAAAAGGCCAAACTACATCGTTTGGTTTGGATGGGGTTGATGCAACCCAAGTGCAACTACCCAAACACAACCCTAAGAACATCACCAAGAAAACCACACTGCTTATAGGGGAACCGATCAAACTAAAAATCAAGCATCGTCTATACAACTATGGAAAGGAAAAGGGGAAAAAGAGCCGAGTTGGTTTTCCAACTCATAAAAATCTCAGACATTGTTGTTGGATTCAAAGCCATATCAGACCGTATAGCCAGTGTCACTGAACAACTCTCAAAGAAGTTCGAACTTAACATCATTCAAGTTTATACTTCCACTCTATAATAAACCGACGAGAAGTAGAAAATTTCTAAGCTGACTTGAATTCCATACTCCAAGAAACAAAAAATATATCGATATCATTATGTGAGACTTCAACGCCTATGTAGGACAACGTAACAAAAAATGCGTTAGCAAGTACGGATACAAAATGTAGAACATGAGGAATGAAGATCCTATTAATTTGCAACAACGAATAGGTTCAAAATCATGGACACCATCAAAAGAAAGCCAAAAGAAAGCAGACTTAGACAAGCCCAAATCACGAAACCAAGAACGAAATAGATTATATCGTAGTGGTCAAGAACGACATCGTTGAAAATATGCAGGTCCTAAATGAAGTCAATGTAGGAAGTGACCACAGAATGTTGAGGTGAAAATTCATGTAAACACCAAGATAGAACGCTAAAAAATGTTCAAAACCAAACTGCAACCACTAACTGTTGAAAAAGAGCTCACCTGATCATTCAAACTCACGGAACCAGAAGAGAATATTAGCGAGGTCAGCAACAATATAACAACTTCTCTAACTGAAGTCAACTATATGATTAAGCCAAAGAGCTCAAAAACATGAGAAAAATCTCAGGAAAAATACGCAGGAACCCCAACACACCACCAACAATGATAAAAAGGATAGAGAAAGAACGGAGCTTAGAAAAACCATCCAAGAATGTGCTCAAAACATAAGGCAAACTGACAACGGATGGGAACTGAATTGTTGAATGTTCTCGAGATCTCTATTCCACCAAACAAAAGATATAGATAAATAAACAGGAAACACCAGCTAAGAGTAATCCATTCAAACATTTCACAGAAGTTACCCCACAAGAGATGAAACAAGCCATCAAATATACAAAGAAAAGGATGGCCTCTAGACCTGTTAATATCACCATTAGCGTGCTTAAAAAGTCATCATTAGATGGAATGTCATCATTAGAAAAGTAATCATCTCATCCAACGTGTGCTTCAGATAAAGTAAAGTCCCATAATGTGGTTATACAAAGACGGAAACCCAAAAGACACCAACATCTACAGCCGTATAAGCCTGCTCAACTGCACCGACCGAATCACCAAAACGCTAGATGAGATCGAACCAAGAGAACTAGCTACCTTCAGATGAAGCTACTCAACCATCTACCATTTCCAAAAGAAAAATCAGCAAAATATAGAATGCCACTAGCTTTAGCATTTGATGACTTTGAAAAGGCCTTTGATTCGGTGGAAATCTCCAAAGTCATTGACGCAATTATACAACAAAGTGTAGACCCCTAATATGTCAGAGTACTGCAACATATCGACTGACATAGCAGGTCTTTCATCAGGTTAGATGAAGACTCTGAGCCCTTTCAACAAGAAAAAATGAATGAGATAAGGTGATACCAGCTCACCAACACTCTTCATAGCCAACTTTGAGATGATTTTCCGAAACTCAGACTGTGAACACAAAGGAATCAAGATAGACGGAGAATACGTAAATAACCTCATATTTGTTGACGACATCATTTCTTTTCCTAAGAATTTTAACGATCTCCGAAAAATGTTAGAACTAAATTAAGCAAAGAAATGAGTTGACCTGAACATGAGCTTCAGTAAAATAAATGTTATGTTCAACAATGATAGTTGGGACAAAGACACAAAGATTAGAATCGAAAATGCAGAGCTGGAGAAAAAAAAACACTACATCTACCTTTGGCAGCGAGTCTTCATTAAGTCATCGAAAGAAGAAGAAATGAAGCGGAGAATCACACCTAGGTTGGTAAGCCCTCAGTAGAGGAAGCTCGACTTTAAAAAACAAGAAAATCCTATTAGTCCCAAAAGGGAAGGGATATAACCAATGTATCCTACCAATAGTCTCATACAGCGCTGAAGTATAGAACCTAACTAACGTGAAAATCATGCTCGACCTCCAGTGGAGATATCATAAGACAGCACAGTATATTAGAGAAAAGACAGGTGTCCAAATTATCATGGAAACTGTTAGAAAACTCAATGTCTTGACACGTTGCAAGAATCTCAGAAAAAGATCGTGATTCCCAGCCGGAAATCAGACCCACTAACAATTGCCTTTGGCCAAACACCCGCTTGCTGTCTTATTATAGTCTGGTCACAATTTTCTGCGGCCCACCGATACATAATTTGGAGAATTTTTGAATTTGTTGTACCAAGGCCTAGTGGCAACAATTTTGCATATTCGCATGCAAAGAATGGCTCGCATTCAATGGGAAGTGGTTTTCTCTCTGAGTATTTCATGCATGGCTTTCTAGCTAAAGTTAATGTGGATAAAATTAACTCTTGGTACAATAGTGTCACTGTTGATTTATCAGCTGTAATAAGTGAAAAAATAATAACCGCATTGGTTACTTTTTTATTGAAAATAATATATCAGTAATATAAAGGCATACATGACTAAAATTAATAAAATTTGCTTCACCGTAACTTATTTGTTCAACTTTTAGAAAGAAGTATTTCATACATTAATTAAATCTTTATTGCTTTGAATATATTGAATATAATTCTTTTTTTTTTAAATTAGTTGGAAAATTCCATCATTTTTTTCAAACATAGAATCCTGTATGACGAATTATTTATATCAACTGCAGTTATTATCAATAATGATAATTATAATTCTGGAAAAAATTAAATAGAATTTGAACCACACACATTAAATTTACAATGGTATGGTGCCTTTTTAAAAAAATATTTTTCCAGTTTTAAAAGTGAAATGTGTGTTCTGTCCATGGAAATGAAATATAACTTGAATTGCACATAAAAATGTTACGAAAAACGTATTTTTAAATGAATGAATTATCAAAGTATTCATGGTGAATAGCAACCCGTTCGCCAAAAGTATTATCCAAGCCATCTTGTTGCTGAGATTTTAGCTTAAACATCCTTTGTCTCTCTTGGTATGTAGGACTGTAAAGGCTTCCTTCGACCTTCTCGGGGATATTCACCTGAAGATCAATGTCAAAACCCATGTCTTATTTTTACTGAAGTGCTTACTCATCTCTTGTCGCTACCGGTTCATTTTTCACGTGCTGTGTTCGTTGAAGCGCCGGCTCGACCAGGTAGATGTAAATCCCACCGGTAACAGGTAATTTTTGTCTAGTTTAAAGTGTAAGTAATATTTTCAGATTGACAAGAACCTCCCGAAATTTTACATATATTACCGGATCAAACATTTTTAAATGTTTCAGTATGTCCATAATTTGTACAGGCGACTGCACTTTTTTTATCATCTGTTTGCATCTAATGCTTTGGCGTGATATTTCTGTCGATGCTGATTGACAAGAGGAAAAGATCGGTCAAAAGTTTCGGTCTCGATCGTATGAGACTAATGTAGGCCCCAGAAAGACTACATTGAGTTCTGGTTGATCCTAGATTGATATCTGAAAATTTCTATGCATTATTATTATTATTATTATTATTATTATTACTTGTATCTTCACAGCAGTTGCATGGGAGTTCTTGCTAAAGGTTGAGTGACAGTAAGTCTCCTTAAATCTCCAGACCTCCTTTCAATGTCCTTGCATATCACGAGAGCGCAGTGCTTTTCACCATTGTTTTTCGTCCTGACTGTTAAGCTATTGATACGGATTGATGGTCATACGTCTCATATTCCCATTACTCCCCTCAGTATTAATACGGACTTCAGTAGTGCTGTGGTTTGCATAGTCTCCATCCACCCTTTCATCTTCTGCTCCCCCTATCTTGTGTTCAGTGTCTTTGGCATGGTTCCAAGTGCGCTGACGATCACCATGCAACGTGCACATAAAAGTATCATTCTCAATCTCACCTGGAGACTTCATAAGATAGCACATTATATCAGAGAGAAAATGGGAGTTCGAGAAATCATTGAGACTGTTTTTGAAAACTCATATGGCAATGGGTTGAAAACTTTGCAGGAATGTCAGACAACCGCTGAACACCATGCCTCACAACGTGGATTCCCTGGGATCAGCTGCGAAGCTGTGGCTGACAGAAAGTAAGGTGTGACGAGCTAGATAAATTCAGGAAGTACTGGCTCCTCAATGCCTGTGTTAAAGAGGTCTAGCAGAACTTGGAGAAGATCTATGTCCAACGACAGACGCTAACATACTGAAGAGGATGATGATTTTCCAGGCCTATCTCCATTTTGTGTACGTAGTCTGATCCTCGTCGTTTACTTCCCAATATATAACTGTTGCTGCCATGCTGTTTCTGATGGGTGATTCCATTCCTCTCTTTGGGTCTCATTTGCATCGTCATATCCCTGTTTTTTTCGTCTGTGATGTTTTGTATCAACTATTGAATATCCCGTGTAGTTTTCCTACTCTCATTTTCCTTTCTTTGTTGTTTGTTTTGCTGCTCCTTTGTTTATTTCATTTATTAATTTTTTTTGTATTTTGCACTATTTCGGGTGCTTTGTATACGGCTTTCACTACTCGCTTGCACATGCCTTTCTAATCATTTTTTGACCTAGTGTTAAATGCTGATTAGTGTTCTGTAGCATTCTTTCTGCAAATACAGTCTACCAGTGTCATCTCTGGGGTGTAGCGACTTATGTATCATCATTAACTTCCTCATTCACCAGTCCATTGATTGGAGCTTCCCCTCTGCCATCTACGGAATGGGTCTGTGTATCGTACTACTGACGCAATGTATCCATATTTTCATCAGATTCCTGCTCATCAGATTAGTCTTTAATATTTTCTCATCATTAAAATTTTTTTTTTTTAATTTTCCCTTACATTTCTTCCCGTTTTATTGCGTCACATTCGAAGGCTCTTGAATATTCATATCAATTTTAAGTGTTTAATGCTCTGATTTGTTGTCCGGTAGTTCGATTCATTTTGGTACAGTAAGTCTTCCCTGTGCATTATCATTGACGCATTTCGCTATTCCAAACTTCACCTCACTGCTATCACTGTATTGTTTCACTTCGTTGAATGGTCTTTCAAGTTCTTCGCTGTTCTTTACCAAAAACTTTGTCGTCTTGTGGTTGGTTGATTTTCCCCTTTACTTTTTGGAGAATTATTAACCTTTGCTGTTTTTCAAGATTTGGTTGATATCAGAGTTAGTACAAATAGTAGTTAGGACAGTGAGTCCCCTGAAAATTCTCCTTTTTATATAGACTTCTTAGTTTTCTCCCGTTGCTGCCACGACTTCTTTCCAGTTTCTCATCGAGTTGACTATGAATCTCACCACTGGTTCGCTAATCTTGGATATTATGGGGCATTTGAGTATCAAGAGATCATGTTGGATCATGTCGTATGCTTTTTTTGTCGTCAATCAATTCCGTTGCAACATTTATCCTTTTTTCCTCACTGTCTTTAGAATCATCTGGTCAATGTAGAGCAAGACAATTGCTCACTTGGGTCCTTTCCTGCATTCTTTCTCTATTTCCGCTGTCTTCTTCTTTTCATCGAATTATATACATTCCCTCTGCTATCTATCTGGTCAGAATTTTCCACGGTAGAAGTGGACACTTGATTGGTCTATAATTGCTTGCTTAGTCTAATCTTTCTCGAGATCCGTTGCTAGTCTCTCTATGTATGTGTCACACGTAGAGGCTGCAGTAATGGGACAACAAAGCTGAAACTTTCAGCCTTTACTTCCAATTCTAATGAATCTTTTGTTTTTGTTTTTGAAAATCTCCACCGAAAAGATGTTTTTAGTGGGAGGTGTTCAAATTGCAATCAAAGTTTATACTAAATTGATAGCTTTTTTTTTTTATCTTATTCTTTTTTTGAGGTATAGACATTGTTAGTGATCGCTGCTCTCCAAAAAAGCAAGAGTAATAACTTTTTCATTCATTATCCTTTTCATTTTTTTTTCATTTTTCACTCCCAACACGGCATGCTGCCGAACGTAGTTAGTCATGTGACGGTTTCTTTTCTGTGACGAACTAGACTTCTTTTTTTGTTGTTAAAGGGAAATGTTACCATATTTGGGATTTGAACTTCTTCTACTCATTCTATTTGCTAGATCGCCAACCATACACGAATTAGAGCTTTAACCCCGAGGACAGTATCCGTCATTATTCGATTACGGTCTAATTTTCACGTTTTGCCTGACTATGTGAGGTAATCTCTTCGCAATTTCGTATAACAAAATAAAATTCCTTTCCGTCCTCTCTTTCTTAGCTTTCAACCATTTTCCCAACAACAAATGAAGCACAAAGGAATAGTACATTCGGATGAAAAGGCAATTGCAGTCCTTCCACAGAATAAAAAGACTGCAGTATTTTAGCTCGCCCTTTGGGTATGACTTCACTGGATTTTCTTCCATCTTATCGAGTGATCTGAGAGGAAACTTAGAGTTGATTGCTTAAATCCAGACTACAGACATTCATACATTCAAAAGATGACCAACACGTAGTCTCCAGATTACCCACATAATCGATGTTTTTCTCGAACTTTAGAAATTACAATTCTCACATGCGTATGTAGATATGTACGTCAGAGTATATATATATATATATATATATATATATATATATATATATTCTAATTCTGGAATTTAGCACCTTGGCAGGTAGGGAATTATGCATAAATATATCGCTTAATTTGGTCCTACTGACCGTTCAGTTCTGCGCAGGGTAGGGGTAAAACATCTGCCTCTGGGTCCGGAGCGAAGGTTTTGACTCCACTTAGCGGTACTGGTAGGAATATTGAGTCGGTAGCCACACTGAAAATCTGAAATACAACGATACAGCTGTCTGTGGATGACCCAATTTTTAATTCATCTCTCTCTCTCTCTCTCTCTCTCTCTCTCTCTCTATATATATATATATATATATATATATATATATATATATATATATTAGATGAATATGCGTACCGCTATAAAGAAATCTTCAGGAAATTTGAATAGATTTATCAGTCTTATCCATCTGATGAGTTAACAGCAATTTCCGTGTCTCGCTATGAATTTCACGTATCTCTTGAAATAACGCCACTAGTAAAGAAAATCCATTGTTTTCTATGCTTTTTTTTCCACAAGAGAAGCCATTACACAAAGAAGATCAAGGGTTCGATTCCCAGTACAGTCGAGGATCGTGTAAAAAATCTCCATGGGACTAATTTTTCTGTCCTATGTAATTGCAAAGAAAGGCATGTATCGACAGTCCCTGCGACGAAAAGCAAACATGCCTTTATCCATCGCCTAAGATGTCTCGCATACGTGGGAAAATAACAGAAACGAAAAATGGATTATGCATTCTGCAACGTGATAAAAGAAGCTTCATAATGATATTTACTCACACGCACATACAAGTATGTAAAGTATGTGGGTAGGTTCACATGCTTGAACGGATATATACATGCGTTTGACTTGGGCACATCAATGGCCAAGAATGTATATGACTTAACTGACATACACTGATGTATGACTGCATGCTGTGTGTTAACCTGATCGATGCATACTCTTGTATGAGTACATATTATGCATACAATTACGCACCACATATATTGCTTCATTGCTGTATCGATGTATACTAAGTATTTCCAGCATAGATATACACACACACACACACACACACACATCTGTATATATATATATATATATATATATATATATACACACACACACATACAACTAACCTCCCATGGACACATACAAACACTCACTCAGGACACAAATTCTACTCACAATAGAAATGACCAACCTTAGCCATACCCTTATATAAGAGCCTATCTTCAATATATTTAGTATAATGACGGATATATGACCCCTCACCCATATAGATGGGCCGACAAGCCATCCACAGACAACCCCAAATACACTCCTACCCCATCCACTGGATATACAGAAAAACTCCTCTTCTCTTCATTTTGTCTTTATTTCTTAATCCAGCTGATGATGTAGGCTGACAACCAACGAAACGTCCGTGAATAAATAAATATTCAGCCAATCGATATCTTCCTCATTGTAAATTAAAATTTGCACTATATATATGTGTGTGTGTGTGTATGTGTGTGTTATCCAGTAAATATACGAGGTCAAATTAATATGTTCGTTCACATTTATTAGCTATTTTTTCCCTGAAAGTCATTGCTCATCATTTGACTATGTGCATGATCTATTGAGAAGCAATGACACCGCGTTCACACACATATATATCCGGTGCATGTCAATATTTTATGCCATACGCACTTTTAAGCAACCGAATTTATGTTTTGTTATTGTCATCATGAAACAAAAACAGCCTATTCTCATTAAAATAATGGATTTTTGTATTATCCGATCAGATTTAATTGCTTTTGAAAACTTATGATGCTAAACACTTTCACTTTGCTTTTGATGACAAATTTCAGAATTATTTCTTTTTTCTTTATCAAAAATATCAACAACGGAAAAATCCGTTTTTTCTTTGTAATCTCACAAATTACTAAACAGATTAAGACCTATGATATATAAGTATATGCGTGTGTGTTTGTGCTTTTGTGCAGGATTATTTGTCAAAAAAAAGCTCTGGAGAAATTTTTAAATATCTTACTTAGAAAGTATTATTCAGTTAAAATTGCCACATGAATATTGATAATTGATAAAATGAAACGAAACAATCTTTTAACCATGTCATGGATTTACTTGGAGTAATCATAACCCCCTACTTTTATGTACTTATATATATCTATATATATATATATATATAATGAGTGTGTGTTGAGAGTGGATGGTGTCATTGGTTTTCTTTGGATAATGGGACGAAATTATACTGAAAATTCTCGCAATTTATTCTAACATGAATTTTCTAATGTGCCGGAAGACACTATGGCGTAATAATATCATAAATATATCATAATTTTGAAATTATGATTAGCACTTTTTATGCTCTCTCTCCTACCTACACACACACACACACACACGTACATATATAGATATAGATATGCATTGACAGATTTGGGACCAAAGACTAAAGAATACAAAAAATTACAAATGTTTTGGAACAAGATTGAACATTTAATGAACAAAAAAATGTCTTTACTTTAAATTATACCAGTTTTGAAGCTGTATAGGAATGTTAAAACGAACTTCAGAAATGTATCGGATATTTTTAGCACTCACTCTGTACACTCAACAATACTATTTCATCTTTCAACCCTCCTCTCTCTCTCTCTCTCTCTCTCTCTGGTGCACTTGGTTTTCATTCTTCTTCTTATCTCAATGTAACCTTTGCCGAAAGCAGCAAAATTTACTCGTCTCCTGTTTACCTATCTAATACGCAAACATTTTTTAAGCCAAAATTGTCACAAAACAAAATTTCCACTTTGCTCTTGGCGTTATTTCCGGAATTACCATGTTTTTGACATTGTTCCCACTCGTGCATCGCATTCCCTTCCTTGAAAGTTAAGGTGGTAAAAATGTTCAACTGTGCTTCGACTCAAAATGTCAAAGGGTGTGTTCTAAACAAGGTTTTCATAATCACATTCCAAAAGAAACATTATATTTTATGTGAATTATCAGTTATTAGCATATATAACAAGTCTTGTATTTCGGATAAGAAGATTTGTAACCGGGTCTTCCCTTTCCTTCCATATTTCACGGCATTCTTTTATCTATTTATTTATATTATCCGATCGAAGCTCTCGGTACCCATTTGGCAAAGGGGTCAACACCATTCATAGTTTCTTCCAACTGAGTAGTTGTATAGATTGTTGGATTGAGCTATAATTTGGCACTGGAGACTTTGGGATCGGAGTGCAACTTTTGTAAACCTTTTGTATAAAAAGCACCCTCACACTGGATATGGTCCAAGCTTTTCCTGCTTAGAAAACTGATCCATTATGATTTCAAGTGCTGTGACTCTAAAACAGTCAAAACTGCCTATATGTACGCTGAAATATTTGTATTAATAGAGATAAATAAAGAAGATACTTTTAAGTATTATTATAAGTGCAAGAAATTAAATGTATGCAAAACAGTTGACTCTGCCTCTTTGATATGAGCTGTTATTGCACAGTCAAGTGTATGCTTGAAATTCATATTCTCTTACCTGGCACAGGATATGTACTGAGAGAATTAGCTCTTACCTGCTCAGTCTCAGCTGATCAATAGGACCTAGGCCTGTGCCTCAACTCTGAAAAGGGGGAGGATACTTGTATGAGAGCCTTCGTGGTGTTAAATGCGTGGACAAAAGCTATTTTTTGTCTACCTACTCAAATGTATGCATGTCGATTCCCACGTTAATCTGACATTGTATCACATCCTGCTGTTGCGAGGAAGTAAGGTAAATCTCTCACCTGGTGCAGGATTTGTCCTGTGTCGTGAGTCAAGTTAATACAAGAGGCTTTAATTTGCTCAGTCTGAAAGGATGAATCAGCCCAGCAGTTGTTCTCTATTGGAGTAAAAAGGGGTGGGGTACTCGTAGGGGTGCCATTTTGATTGGTTACGGACACGGGCTATTTTTTTAACGACTCAAACGCATTCGGGTGGGACCACGTTGGTTAGGTCCTCTATCAAACCTCTCCTATTGGGAAGAATGGTAAATAAAACGAATGACTTGTTTACTGATAACGCAAGCTGCGATACTACCACAACAAAGTAGAGCTGATTCCTCTATGGGCACATCCGCAGACAATTTGGAAATACGTATCGAACATTGATTCAAGTACTAAAAAGAATCTTTAATCCTCTAATCCAAACAGTTGGTAATTTTAACCCGTCTAGTCCAAGAATCCAAAGATCAATGAAAGATGGAAAAGTACATTTCCATTTGGCTTAGGTCTTTTCCTCTCATTGTTTTTCTTTGTCAAACACGAGTCGAAGTCAAGGGTTGACTTTATCTATAAAAAGAACAAGAACAATCCTTACCAAATTTAGAGAAAATGTTTGTACTGTCACTTAACCGATATAGGATGTTAACATTCATCTTCTGTTGATAGTCGGATCTCTTACCAACTGGGCCTAATTGATAAGTTTTACGTATCGACGAGAAAAATATTTTAGAAATACGCAAGACGTTATTTCAGTATCGATATTACAATCCAGGCTGGTGTAAGATCAAACCCCAGTCCAACATACATTATTACTATAACTTTTGGGTATATTGTATATATGATAAATAGATACACTTATAAAATTGACATTTCTCAACCATGATTGCAAGGTAGATCGCTTAACAACTGAGCCAAACTGACAAGTTTCATGTATATAGGAATGTATTATGTATACGATACAAATGTTACAGTTATTATCTTTACGCTCTCATAACATAGAAAAGGATGGAATGTTAGATGCCGAGTGAAATTAACTAACTTTCAGAGATTATAGCTCAGGTATATGATAATAATGATATTGTTAATGAATCCAACAAAAATTAATTATTTTATGGACGTGGCGGACATTTTCAAAGATGGCTGTTATTAGAATTATACATGTTTGAAAGGGAAAAAATACTCACAAATTGTACTACTAAAATAGATATATTTACCTACTAATTCAACCAAGGTAATTCCAAGATTGGCATTATATATAACCAACTATGAGTCATGTGACCCCCAGAGGTTATTTCAACGTCATGAATGACTAATTTTATTATTTCATTTTTAGTTAATATCGACAAAAGATAAGATTAATAATAACAATTATTAACAAACATAAACTTGATACTGAAATAGATGCATCCACCAATTAATTTGACCTTGAGGAATGCGAAATTAGACGTATATTCAACCCACTACTAACCTGATTCATAGGACTCCTAAAGGTCATTTAATGGTTGTTGATAACAAATTTTACAATTCAGTATCGACTTAAACTAACGCACATATTCTCACAAAAATACAAGCTAATTGATAAAACAAGCCTACAATGAGGGAAAAAAATATGCAAGCGAATAAATTTCATTTCTGCTGGGTATTCTCTCCTTCATCTACTTAGGACAGCGAATCTCTATCAAATCCGCAAAAGAAGAAATCAAGCGGAGAATCACCCTAGGATGGCAAGTCTTCGGTAAAGCAAGCTCAACATTCAAAAACAACACGATCCCAATAATCCTAAAAAGAAGGGTATGAAACCAATGAATTCTCCCAATAGTTACTCATGGAGCTGAAACATGGATCCTAACCAAGAGACAAACCCACAAACTGAGAAGCATGCAACGTGCGCATGAGAGAATCATACTCAACCTCACATGATATCACAAGACAGTATATTATATCAGAAAGAAAACGGGGATCAGAGACATCATAGAATCTATTAAAAAAATTAAATGGCGATGGACAGGCCATGTTACAAGAATGAAAGACAACCAATGGACCACAATTCACAACAGGGATCCCCAGAGATCACATGCGAGGCCGAAAAAATGCAAGATAGAGAGATGAATTAATCAAAATCAGGAAATACTGGCTCTACAACACCCATGATAGAGAATTGTGGCGAATCCTGGGGAAGGTCTATGTCCAACGACGGACGTTAAGAGACTGATGATGATGATGATTTCTCCTTCACACTGGATGCAGTCGCTACTATGTCTGTGCCTTGGCAGTATAAACTAAAGATGATTGAAGATGAGCTCGCATTACTAGAACAGGGCATTTTTGCTAGGCATCAGCTCTAGCAAAGCTTCAACAACAAGCCTATACGTATGCTGAGACGATAGGAGAAACAGTATGAAGACAAATCCAACCTTCTTTTTTGCGACTGTAAAATAGACACAGAATCACAAATTCTAATTTTCATCAGAACACATCGTGAGAAGAACTCCAATCTATATTTAGTCTCTCTCTCGAACCTAAGGTGGTTTTTATTGATCACTTGATCACTATAATTACAGTAGATTGATAAGCATTCACTGGAGAAATACGATGTCCCTACGTCAGGAATCCAAGTCTGAATAAGAGAGAAATAGGATAGTGAATAAGTCAGGCGAGCGCTTTCCATTTACGACAATTGATCAGCCTCACGAACTGGAGAATTGCAAAATGAAAGGAAATAGCGGAGATGTAGGTTTGACCCAGTATGAACCGGCATTCCATCGTAGGATGTTATCAGAGCCAGCACAAGCACGCTTTCTTCATAAGTTTAAAGAAGCAATTATTACTTCGGAAGTTGGCACTAATTACAAGCATTCCGGCGAAAGGACTGCATCACAGAGAAAGTTCCTGGAACAAAGTAAAAATCTTCTGGCTACAATTGAAGCTGAATTTGTCAACCCATTTGAAGGCAAATGTCCAGAATTACTAGTGCTCAATGCAAGTTCTTGCACTGATGAGTCCGTCATCACAACTATCTTGAATGTAAGAACATCGTAGAGAAATTATATGAATCTCTTAAAGAAAAGGTTTCAGTCAAGCGAGAAAGTACTCTAAAGCACTAATCAAGCAATAATCTCTGCTATAGTTCAAAACACCAAAGACCAAAAAAATGTCACTGGGGAACAAATTTAATCACTGAAGTCTAATTTGGCACCGTGCACAAGGATTTTTTTCTCTGCAAATCAGCTGAGAAAGAGAGACGGCTGAATTCTTCTCTCATTAATATCAACAACACTCATGATCCATTTCTGATTTTGGATATCTTTACATTTAGTTGGGATAAGTATTTGAGCGTTCCCAGACCAAATAATTGCATGGTCGTTGGTTTGGATGATGGGAGGTACAGGACACATGGGGGTGGGGAGTGAAAGAGGAGTATACGAGCGGCCTCAATAACGGTTAGCTGAAACGAAAATTGAACGCTGTTTTGTTTTTTTGTAACTTTTTGTGAAAGCTGACAGTGACTCATGGGAATCTATTGAAAAGCGGAAGATAACTGTATCATCACTGAAAAATTATCCGTTTGGTGATGTTTTCATGAGTTGCTTCATGTCCATTAAATGAAGGGCCCGGCTGATAATTCCATGGGGTTACTGATCACTTCCGATGCCCGAAGAATATCTTCGGCTACGGTGACAGTCATGAAAGAAGAACCGAAAAACAAGAAACTTGTCTGAAAGAATCAATGTATAATAATTTTGAAGACTCACAAAGTGGGGTTTTTTTTCTCTAAGAAAAAAGGTAATTTGATATTTAAATTCTATCAGAATGATTAGTGAGAATAAAGTTAGGACATTTAACCTTTTGAAGGTGTGAATAGGAATATTAGTAAGTCCGTGGCGTAATGAAAGAAAAAAAAAGCTTCTATACTGCACAAAAATATCTATTTTTCTATATAATCTCCTTCTTTATCACTGCACTCGGTTAGATGGTAAGCATTAACCAAATAGACCAATCTTAAAGAAGAATACCCATAAAGTTAGCCAATCTCAACGGTCGGAAATCCAATGACCACACACACACACACACACACACACACATACACACACACATATATATATATATAGAGAGAGAGAGAGAGAGAGAGACTGACAGACAGAGAAGAAAGAAAGACAGGCCAATAGATCAAATAGTATTGTTGTGTGTATGGAAAATTACCAGTAAGTGCAAAGAAAAAAAAAACAAAAAAAAAACGTCTGAACTTTCAGGAGTGGGCAAACTCAAACTGAATTTTCATTATAGAGTAAACTTGGATTGCAAATTGAACGTCTCCCTAAAAGAGTTACGAAGTTAGGGGATTTGAAAAAAAAATAGAAAAGCATTTTTCTTTTTTAAGTAACGAGTGTATCTTAAAATTTTCATCCCTCTAGCTACAATGGTGCAACCTGTGCACATGATACATAGCCAGCCAGACCAGCTTAAAAGCTACGTTGACACTTTTGGTTGAGGGTATCTTAGATGAAGAAATTCAAGGTAGAAATAAGTGGACATACTCTTATATATATATATATATATATGTGTGTGTGTGTGTGTAGACCGCAAAAAAAGTGATGGATTAGCCAAGAATAGACATATCAGCCTTTTAGCGTCCGTTGTTGGATAAATACCTTCTCCAGAATTCGCCACACCTCTCTATTATGGGCGTTGCAGAGCCAATATTTTCTTGAACTTATCTATTTCGTAAAGCTACCTTATATTTTGCTGGCCACAGTTTTGCATATGATCTCTGGGGATCCATGTTGTGACTCACGCTGCCCATTGATATGTTTGGGACCCTTACTTTACAAATGAATTTTTCTATCTATAACAACGCTATGAATCATCCACACTGTACATTGTCTTGGAAATCTCAACTTTCCTCACCCCTAATAATATTTGGTTCGTTTACTCTGCAAATGACCGTGGCGTTTTTTAGACTTATACTGACTGATAAATAGCTAAGCAACTATGTGAGGAAAGCATTGTTCATAACGTCTCAATCCACATAAAAAATTTATATTCATATATGCCTTGATATTGTTTGTATTTCTGCGCACTTCGGTGCATTTTTTACTGATTTTTTGATACGTGTGCTTTTGAATACTTTCATACTGATGAATATGTCTGGTTCAAATTCTCATGAGACGAGACCAAGAATAGAGCATCAAATAAAATTCAATTATTTTTTTAAATATAGACTTTTTTCCTAAATATTCCATATAAATTGGTTATAAAATGCGAATGAATCGTTTCCTGGGCGCTGTTTTCAACAATAATGCTTTCGCAGCTATGTGCGACTTCAGTCAATTTCCCAAACAGACTGCTCTGTGCGACTTGAGTCTAATTATATTACGATGTCATATTTGATTACAGATGAATATAAAAAAATTACCACCCTAGTCTGTTCTGTGAAATATCAATGCTCTAATCAAGTTCAAGGCTGTGATTTCTCATCACCGTGAGCACGCGCGTAGAAATGGCACCTATCCTGGCTTTTGTTATAACTGTGTTCCAGAATACATGACGCGAAGCATTTGTGCATGTTATTGATGACCACGTGCTCAGTACTGTTAAAAAAAAGTTATCACCGTCAATAATTGAACAACTGTAGCATCAAAATTTGAAGTTATGCAAACAACAGGAGAGAAAATTGAAGAGGTTGAACTAAATAAATCAATTGAGAATAAACAAAGGGAAGATAGAAGAAGATACACGACGGTAGTCATCGAATCAACTCTTGAAAGAGGTCGGGGCTTCGAAGCTATAAACAAAGGCCTCAACTCAGGACGAAAGCAAATAACCAGCATACTCGAGGAAAATAGAAACATAACAACAGACGGAGACAGGATTGTCGAACTTGCCAAAGAATTTTACTTTATTCATCCAAACAAGGACTACAGAACAATGAGCTGGATACGTAAGACGTGAGCAATCAACTCGAGGACTTCCCACAAGTAACCCCGTGGGAAGTGAAAGAAGCTATTAAACACGAATAAAGGACCAGACAACATCACCATCGACCTACTCCGAAAAGCAGGTAAAATCATCACTAGGAAACTGCCCGTCTTTTTCAACTTGAGTCTAAAACACAGTAAAGTACCAGATGATTGGAACACGGCTATCATAATGCCTTTATATTAAAAAAAAGGAACCTGAAAGACCTCAACAACTACAGGCCTATAAGCCAACTCAAGTGCGTATATAAACCTTTCGCATAAATCATCACCAACCAAATTACAAAAACACTTGATGAAAACCAACCACGAGAGCAAGCTGGCTTTAGAAGAAGCTACTCGACCATGGACCACCTGCATTCGATAAATCAACTGAAAGAAAAAGCAGCAGAATATAAACTGCCACTTGCTGTAGCATTTATCGACTTCAAAAAGGCGTTTGACTCTGTAGAAATCCCTAAGGTTACGGAGGCCATTACTCAACAAGGTGTAGATCTAGTAAATGTCAAATGCTGAAACATATATACAATTGCAGCAGCTCCTTTATCGGGCTACTTAAAGACTCTGGCCCCTCTAAGCTCCAGAAAGGAGTAAGATAAGGTGATACCAGCTCATCCAAACTCTTCAGTCTGCCTTGAGATGATCATCGGAAGACTAGACTGGGAGAGTAAAGGGATTAGAATAGACGGCAAGTATCTGAACAACCTCAGATTTGCAGACGACATTGCCCTTTTTACAGGGAACCTGTACGACCTTCAACTAATGATAGATGAACTAAAAGAAGAGGGTAAGAAAGTCGGTCTGCACATGACCTTCAGTAAGACAAAGATCATGTGCAACAACCACATCGGAGATTAAAACACTGAAATCAAAATCGAAGACAGAACTGGCGTAAGTAGATCACTATATCTACCCAGGACAACGAATCTCCATTAGACCCTTAAAAGAAGAAATCAAGCGAATAATCACACTAGGATAGCAAGCCTTTGGCAGAGCAAGCTCAACCTTCAAAAATAAGAAGATCCCATTGATCCTAAAAAGAAAGGTGTATAACCAATACATCCTCCCAATAGTCACTAATGGAGCTGAAACATGGAACTTAACCAAGAGACAGATCTGCAAATTGAGAGAGACTGCAAGAGCACAATACATCCGGGAAAAGACAAGAGTCAGGGACATCATGGAATCCATTAAAAATCTAAAATGGCAGTGGACTGGCCATGTTGCACGAACGGCAGACAACCAATCGACATCGCTACACACGACATGGATCCCCTGAGATCACATGCAGAACCGAGGCTGGCAGAATATTAGATGGAGAGACGAGCTAGATGAATTCAGAAACTACTGGCTCTACAACGCCCAAGATAGAGAAGTGTGGCGAATCCTGGAGAAGGTCTATATCCAACAACTGACGTTGAAAGACTGATGATGATGAAAAGAGAATTCCATCGAAAAATGAACATGGCCAGAATAAAATTTATTTATGATATCACTTGCTTTTGCCATGGAAAAAAACATTTACAACAGAGTAAATGAAAAATATGTAGGAACAACTAAAATCTGGAGAGTCTTGATATTATTTTTACTGAGAATAAAAACATCTAGATTCTGGACAATCTAAATGTCATTAATAAAGCTGTCAAAATAAAGCCTCAAAAAGGTCAAAACAGCTTTTCAAAAAATGAAAATGGAGGTTTTTAGAGGTGGTTTTATCGGAGAACTGATATTAATTTTATAAGTCAGTACACAAAACAGAACGACCAGGAGCGTAGGAACACACAAGCGTACACATACATACAAAAGGATAAAACCCTTTCACACCTTTGATGGCTGCGATTGTTCAACCATACATTAACAATTCTTGCCTTGGTAATGTATCCGTAGAAAACTTCTATGAATGTGATAAATCGAATGGCTGTAGAAGGTTTCTTTCGTATGCTCTTCATATTGACTACATGGTACACGTCGGTACAAGACCTTAATGCAATTGAACATTAATCCAGTAGTTGTTTACTTCTTTTCTATGTGTTTCATAAGAACTATCTTAACGCATTCAACAGTGTTGAAATGTTTGCCAAAGACGTAGACTGTAGACCACGTTAAATTGGTGTTGAGGCCATAAAAATAATGCACAAACGTTTTCATTCGGTTCGGGATCTTCGAACTGCCATCTAATAATTGGTAGATTAGTCACATTGTATAATTCAATAATAGAAAGTCAGAATTTAATTTGGCTGTAACATTCGAGAGATAGATGCTTCAAGCGACAATGACACTTTGCAAAATGTTATTTAAGGCAAAAGACATTTAATTAGCCACCAATAGATATGGATAATGCTTTGATATTTACTAACACCATCCTCGAAATATTAAGGATTGTAATCTGTGCTTATTTACGGGGTCTCATACAAATAAAGAAATGGATATAATAACAGTAAAAAAAAGAATAACTCATAGATTTAGCTTTTCGCATCCTTTCTTTGAGTGAAAAGCTACGACTTATCTATGAGTATGCACGGTATCAACATAACTATTCTCCTTTAGACAACTAATCCAATGCAAGACACACTCTTAAATTCCGTGGAAACAATATAAAGGAGGCGAATTTTAGCGCTTAAGCAGATTACATTCCAGGCGAACGAAGTAATTGTCTAATTAAGTAGGATTGGATCGACAAAGACAGCAAAATAGCGGGAGATAAGAGGATAGGTTGTGCAAGTGCAGCGGTTGTAGCCAGCAGTCATAGCTGTGGAAAGGAGACAAGTGAAGACGTAATTCACAGTTTTATTTTCGGATGCCAATAACTCGATGATATAACGTGCGCCTCACTGAGGTAGGAATTTTCGATTGGCCGAGATGAGCGCGGACAGACATTTTCATTATCAAACTAATTAACATTTGCATTACCAGACAAAATCAATTATATACGGGTCTGTCCGGAAAGAATCCTGCGTTCGGTACAAACGAAAAAGTATCCTACTTAGGGAAATGGCACCATAATCCCATTCAACGTTCATCTCTTAGGATCTTCTAAACTAATTCCAGGGTTTCTTCCTGATTTAAAACAGTGTGTAAAGCTTTCTTCTGGATCGTCATCAGATACATTGTCTCGTTCTTCCTGATCTAGGTTTTGAATCTCCATCCTTTTTAACCGTCGCAAGAGTCCAAATCTGGACCGACAGACCTATGAGTCTCTCAAGTTGGCTACATATACCAATATAGCGTGTGAATTTACGGGTTACTTCTTCTGGCCAATGCTGCTCACTTGACATTCGTAAGATCAAATGAGTTGCGTCAAAAATGAACGACCAAGAGGTTTCTCATAATTGTAATGTAATTCAGATTACAATTTATTATCTTTTTCCCAATGAATAGCTAGCCATAGACCGTGATCAGTTATAAAAGTAAGTCTATATACTTATAGATATAAGTATGAGTTTACATACTACACTTTATTTTCAGACAATTTCAAGGCATAAAGCGAAGGAGAGCCTGGAAAAATATGCTCAAATATAAACGCTATTCGATTACCATACGGGAATTGCATGTTTTTTCTTCTTTTTTGTTTTTTCAGTAGATTCACATGTTTCGAAAACGGTGTAAATAGAAATCTAAATATTGACAAAATCGCCAAAAATTCTTTTCCGATTGAGTATTGACAAATTGAAAGCATATTCAAATACAACATGTCTGCTGTCGAGTGTTGTTCATAGTGAGGAAATGCAAACCTTACAGAGTGTCTCAAAAACCTGGCCTAATGCTAGATTAGCCTAAATCTTGATAAATATATACACTTATTCAAGCATACGTGTACACAATTTTCAATTGATTTAGGGATGATGAGATGATCTCACAGCATCCATTTCGGAAAATAGATGTCATTTTCATAGTTTGCTCCGAAAATTCAACTGATTTGTTCATAGTTTCAAAAGGTTTTTCGGGCGAATGAAATGCCTCTTGTTTATGTTGTTACACAACATTTCGATCCATTCCATCTACGTCCTTCTTCAGGTACACTATACGTTTATAACAGTGGTAAACAGATTTCTTTTTGCCTATCCAATGGTAGCAATGCTTATAAAGTGTTTTCTTTTCTTCCCCATGTTAAGCCAAGATATCAACACCTATCCCTATTCAGTAGCAAATCTCACATCGAGTTGACATTGTGTTAACAACAACAAGTAGTTCAATCATTCGAAAAAATTTGAATATTAATGACCTTACTTGAAACATGGAGAGCGTCTTCATCATGGTTTGATATGATGAAAAATAAATCTTATTTCAAACTCATAGCAAGGCAAATCACATTCAATTTAAGATACAGCAAGTGGGAAAGTGAACAATATCTTTGAAGTATTATTTATATTCAAGGCTTCTCAAGACGTTCACTTCTGTCATGGCTTTTTTCTCTGGTTTCATAAATGTCCACTGATTCTTGAGGCTTAACTAAATGACTTTTACACTCTGTTAATGCTGTAGAGTTCAAAGACTTTTTACTTATCGGGTTTGCAACAAAGCAGGCTTAGTTTCACACTAGAAAGTTTCCACACACTATTTTCAATCCTTACTCTTCTATTCATTCACATATATGTAAAGAAACAATGAACATAGAGAAGTTATGGAAGCTAATGATAACAAAATAGCTCACTGTGCCGTGTTGCGTAGCCGGGGATAAGGCTTTTTGATGAAAATCTTGGATGAAGATTATTTAATGCGCACGCACGTTTCATTAGATTGGCCCATCAAATATAAATGCTGTAGCTTTTGATCCTTGATTATATCTAGTTTCACTTCGGATGTAGTCAGCACTGGATTGGGAATTATGTACTTTTGAAGAGTATGAGCGTAGAAGCTGAAGTTGACATCTTGTTAATCAACTTTCTTTGGAGATACGAACAAAATGTAAATTGCCGTAGAATATCGTCTCTTTCCCAGGCGGAGAACAAGGGGCCACGTCGAGCTGTTTGCTTTATCTCGGCAGTTTTCTGGCGATCTAATTGGCTTTTGTTACTACTCTGAATTTGTATTTGTCATTCATGTATTTCTGACAAATACGAGATAATGTTGCCTCACTGCTACATTTCCTTTCCACACATCACCTCTAAGCAAAATTTGTAAGCAAATGAATCATTGATGGCCATCGACTCATATTAAATCAAAGCAGTCGATCGAAGGTGACGAAAATCAAATTTGAAGAAACACCTTTGGGAAGGGGGATAAATTACCCGCCAGTATTTCTACTGTTGGTACAGTTAGCCTAGAAAGAAGTGCAATTAACCAAAGGAGTCCTCAGTTGTCCTTAATAATATCCATTTGGTTTTATTTGTAACAGTTTCTTCTGAAAACCATGGCATCTCATTACTTTCGTACTTATGACGCCGGATGGATTCCATTGTTAAGATACCTTGCAGACATAAATTCTGAATTTCAGCAAGTGCATCAACACTTGAAAACACATAACTTTATCCTGTAATGACTAGTTACATCTCAGTCGGACGAAAATTGCCGAACCTTTTACCTCTGCTGCTATCATATTCTAACTACCAGAACACCGACATGGGCCCTTTCAAACCCCTCCCTCTTTTTCGTTCGTCCTTCATCTTGATTACTCTTTCTATCTCTGCTTATTGTCCATCCGTCTGGTGAATCTCAACTGACTTTTCCCACTGATTAAAATCTTCTCATTCTCAAACTGCAAAAACCTAGCCAATCAAATGACAGGATTTCGTATTCAAAAATTTCAAATTACTGCACTGATCGTTAACGACTCCAATCCATCGATTTCATCTTCTCAGAGTGTACATGGTACCTTAATCACTAACAGGATGTCTTTGCCGACGAACCTCAACATTCGGGAAAAGACAAAACGAATTTCTATCTCTTTACCTCTGACTTTTTTCAACCATGGTAAAGATTTCGATTTTTCAAACTAAATTACACACCTGAACGTCTGAACATGTCACCTCATCAAACATATACATATACACAAATGCACAGAAGCGTATATCTACTTCTTGACACCCCTCTCGTATCACACAAGAATGCAATTGCGATAAAAATTAAAAAAAACAATTTTATTTTCAGATAAGTACCGTCTCATCTCCGCATTTCTTTTAAATCCAACTAATTAAAACGCTATCTCTATCAAATTGAATGAGATACCCAATCACCACATTCCTTCCAACTCAATATTAATTTTTTGTCAAGACCTTTAAACAAATTTCCTCTTGCATTTGCTTTTTTTGCTAAGAATCTCGAAAATCCTCCGAGACGATGGCTCTTACTGGACTGATTCCTTTCCATCGACCTCTTGGAAACATAATAAATTGAGATTTATTTCACAAAAAATTATCTTCAATGCTATCAAGAAAATTGCAAACTGCTCAATCAATGATATCATAGCAATAGGATCTAACTTGCGTCACAAATTCAGATCACACAAAATATACATTCTGGAAAATGTTCACAATTTTTCTAAAGCAAAAAATAATAGCCTTATATTCGCTAAATGCTCCTTTTAGGTTAACTAATACATTTATCATGAAATAACGGGAAATCAGTTCAAATAAGAGTTTCAGTATGATATAAGGCAATTCATAATCATTCTATTTCTTGAATATATATATATATATATATATATATATTATTGTGTCATCCACGGACAGCTGTTTCATTGTATTACAACTCTTCAGTGTGGCTATAGACAATTCATTATCCCATCCAGTGTTACGGAGCAGGATTGAAACCTTTGCTTCAGACCCGGAGGCCGGTATCCTCCCGCTGAGCCACGGAACTAGATGGTCAGTACGGCTGAATTTAAGCAGTATATTCAATTTTTGCATAAATCCCCCATCCACCAGAGTGCTGTGTTCCTATGGAAGAGCATGTGTGTGTGTATTGCAGAGAGAATGTACACGAACGTTTCTACGCACATTCTCTATGGAGATGAGGTGACTCAACTTTTGGAAAGAGTTAATTTCTTTCAGCCAAAGTATTATATGAAATGATTTATGGTAAATTCATGTACAATAATTCATGAAATCTATAGAATGTACAATAATAAAAAAATATATAAATGGAATGAATGAAATGAAATTGATTTATCCATTTTTCATAAAATTTAAAAAAAAAACATAAATAAAAGTAAAAACGATAAAATAAAACGTATTTGAAATACGTACAAAATACGAAATTCATCCATTGGAAATTTACGTGAAATATGGAAAAAAAAAAAAAACTATTTTATTGGATCAAAAAGCAATATGGAGACTGATGAAACTGTTAGAGGGCCCTAAATTGTCCACAGTGATCGAAATAATGTTAAATTCATTGAGGAGATGGTGTTTTTTCCGAGTGTTCGCTTAAAACTGTTCAAAATATCAAGAATCGATCTTTCATAACTTGAATGTTAATGTTGTTCAGGTAAGTGTATCTAAGAATATTAGAGACAAGTTAGTGGGTCCCTCCCTTGAGCTCTTATGATCGAAAAAAAAACTTGCACGAAAAATAGATAAATTTGTCCAAGTCAGTTTTCATATTTCTAACATCATAAGAGCACTTCAGATGATAATAAAAAGATAGAAATAAACGTTGTGGTGTGATTTGGGAACATATGTATATATGTGGGCGGGGGTGAGTGCATATGTACTTGAACAAAATATTTCTTGATGTTTGGTTAAGTAATGCATCAACACATCCATATCTTACATCACGTTTTTATAAAATTCTCCGGTGTACGCAAGCAAACGAGAAGAATATTAAACTCGCTAATTTGGGTATAGGGTCCCTCCCTTGGGCGCTTACGGTCGAACGATTATAAGCTGGCTAATCTCGGAGACTGTTGCTAGTATACAAGAAAGCTATCTTCAGTAGTTGCAGCACTAATATGCCCTCGTGCTAATCTAAGTAGAGTGAATATCTACTGGGCTCTTGCCTTAGGAGACTGCTGTAGAGTGATAATTAGAAAATTAGTCCCACTGGCTATCGCTACCGAGCTCAATCTGTACTGGGTGTTCAATGCTGTGACGTAGGTCCAGTCTAATAAAAAGATTCTGAATCCTTGCCATCATTTTTGATAGACCCTCCCCAGTCTACTGGCGACCATCCCTAAATTGATATCTAATCGACAACTGAGAACAAAACTGGATTGATTCATACGGAAAGAATAGAGGGATACGTTTTACGGTTTGGCCAGGAGTAATATTTAATGGTTAGAAATTACCAAAACTGAGGCCAGTTTCTTCGATAAGATAGTTAAATATTTCCCTTGGTGCGCGTGGTTGGTGTACGAGTCCAGGTAGAAGGCCAGGATCTCGAATGCTGAATTCTCAAGGTACTCAGCCCCTCCTCACTTGGTGCTTTGACGTAATCCAATCTTTCTTTCTTTATTTGAACCTTTTTCCTTCCAGTCTGAGCTTAGTGAATAGAACAATAACAAGGAGAGATCTTGAATTATTATCAAGTAAAAAAAAAAGTTTCTGATGCTTAAGAGGATTTACCAGACAATAGATTTACGGGATGGTGAAGATCTATGTAGACTGTAAAAGTTCTCGTATCTTTTCTTTCGAAATTCTTTCCTTTATTTTCTGTTTTCCTCGTCCTTGTTGGGATGGGTATCACAACGTTTCGACCGCTGTACCTTCCAGGCTTGCTATGGCATCTGCAGTATTTTGAAACGTTGCCCAATCCACAGATTAAAAGCACGTGTCAATGAAGTTAGTTCTTAGAGCTTACACCACATTCGTTGTCTCTCTGTATATGGGATGGAAAATGCAGGACGACTCAGACCAAAGTTTGAAAATCCAAAATCCAACTAAAACCTGACAAATACTTCGAGGGAAGGGGGTGGAAGAGAGAATACGTTGAGCAACAAAAAGAAAATAATATTCTAATTGATTTAGTAATATAATTAAACTGAAATATCGTGCTTTTATAATTGAAGATTTTACTGCGTATAAAACGGAAATTATGTAAAAAAAAAAAAGAAGAAAATCAACGAATGTAAACGAATAATATTTCATAGGATTTTGTCTTTCAGGTCGGGGATACGTGATTATTGATCATAAACTATATTAGAGAGGAATTTCGAAATTGAAATGATGAAATAAACAAATTTTGGATGATGCAGCCTCGCTTACGTGATAGTTGAGAAGTCCATGTGACCTGTTGCCACATCGTTTCAAAAGATGTCATATTGTCGAATCGATGAGTTACTAAAATCAGATGAGCATAAATAGGAGAGAAATAAAACTCTGGGAGGGTCTTCCACCGAACCTTTCAATGAGGTGCATGACTGTTCAGGTTCTGCCTACCTCAAAAACCAGAGATCTGAACAGGGGGTCGTGCCCGCCCCTGTTTGTCAAGTCGAGAATCACTCTACTTAGTGATAGTAAGCTACTCACAACCACCTAACTGAAAGTCAGCTTTTGACAACACTGATTATTTGACAAGTTCATCAAAAAATGAAATAGCACAGAAGAACAATCCACAGCAGTGCACTGTGGAATCTTAAATGAATAAATTGCTATTAGCATATGATTTGAATTGTTCTCTTCATGGCAATAGACCGAAAAAAAAATTTTCTCCACTGGTCTCCTGATGCAGAGACCCCAGTGACCATTAGCAAAATGAAAATCAACCAACGCGTCATCAGCGAGGAATAGAAGTACACATAATACTACTTCTTCATCATTATTACCACAGAGGCCGAGATATTGTTTAAAAAAAGACGAAAGTCGTCTAAATGAACTGATGAATGGAACAACCTTGGCGTCAAAGATTGAAGTCATGTAATAGAAAATAAGATCAGAATACATTCTATTTATGACATCAATTGTGTTTTAAAATGGAAAACATAAAAACAGAGTAACAAAAAACATTTAGAACCATCCACATCCAGGAGAATCTAAATTTTATCAATAAACCCGTCAAATTAAAGAAAGGGACAAAAAAGCCTTTTTATACCACAATTTTTTTTTTCAGAAGGATGACTAGAAAAGTACAGATCTCAATTGAGAAATCAGTTGACAAAACGCTATGGCCAGGAGTGCTGGGACACATGTGCACATATAAAATGGGATAGAACTCTTGGCCACCTTTGGTATGTACAGTTGTTAAATCCATGCCACACTCTGTCAAAACAAATTCAGAAAGATATGTTCCTATGATATTACCTGTGTGGGCTATTTTTCCTAAAGTTTGATTCATCAAAATGGTAAATATACCAAACTTGATTTAATAATACATAAATTAATATACTATAGACATATTCATATGTTAATATATGCAACCTCCATCTTCGTAAATAATCTGAATCCATATTCATATAGGTTATTTTTTTTTATAGATATTTATGTTTCAGAAACAATTATGTCCGAATCTATAAGTCGGTAACTTTGAACTTAGCAAATATACAGCCTTGACTTTGTGTTCGTGAGTATGTACGCAAATGAATAGGAGTTACATCTCTATACACTTCAAAGTATTTTCCTGAAGAACAAAGAGAAATTGTTATTTGCTTATGGTTCTTACATGTAGAGATAAATACGGACAGGACCTTTATTTCTTAGAGATCGAGCAACTTGGCTTCGAATAATTTTGATATGGGTGGTATCTTTTGGCTTCATGAACGTAAGCACCGGTCATAATAACTGAGAGATGTGGGACCTTCAGATTGGAGCGGCTACTTTTTCTAACGGGACAGCGTGTCCGAACGTGCTTCAGTGACCCGGTGACTGTAAGTTGAAATATTTTATCGAACTTGCTGCTGTTCAGACAATAGTTTTGGCACGAGTGCATTGTTTCATCCTCAGCAATACTTACATACCCTGCTTAGTTTATAAACTAAGAGAAATCTATACTGATATTTGAGCCTTTTCTTTGTTAGTTTCTCCGTGCCTCTTTCATGCTAAAACAACAATTGACCTAACACTTGGCATGTAGGCTTGCAAAAGATCAACTTTGGTCATAAGTCATGTGAGATTGACCTCAGAAAGGTCATTTGATGTCATTTCTATTAAAACTTGGGTCCACAACATCAGAAATGAATACTTTCTATACCAGTATTTTCATCAACCATTCTTTTCACGAAAGGCATAAAAAAATCTTACAGCAAAATTAATTTTCAGCAAGTTTTGGCGGATAGTCCTACTATTTATGGAATATTATCAAGAGTGTAAGTAGTAATAAGCCACTGCTGTTGTCGAATTCTATGATCACTTCCCTTATTCTTTTCCCAAAGATACTAGCCGAGGAAAACAGATCATTTTCAAAAAAGAAAATAAAAGTAATTACAGGTGGTCCTCAAATTTCGCTCGTTTCTATTTTGCAGATTTGATGATTCTTGGTTTCGGCATTTATAGTTAAATGGGATTCCTAAAAAGTTTCCTGACAACAATGAAAAACCGATGACTACCATGAATACTGTAAAGTGAAGAGAATTGAAATTTTTTATCAAGATATACATCATTAGGTGCATAGCATGGTGCAAATACTGCAGACAAAATGCACGATAGTGAAGTGTAAACAAACGCATGAAATCAGAAATGCATAGAGCATTATGTGTACTGTATATTTTTGTTCCGTTTCTGTTGAGGTATTTTACGGATGGTGAAGGCCACTTATTGCATTTTATAAAATAAAAGGCAGTAATAAGTCGAGAATCTAGTAAGCTACTCATAACCACCTAACTGAAAGTCAGCTTTTGACAACACTGATTAGTTGACAAGTTCATAAAAAATATAAAATAGCGCAGAAGAACAATCCACAGCAGTGCACTGTGGAATCTTAAATGAATAAATTGCTATTAACATATGATTTGAATTGTTCTCTTCATGGCAATAGAACGAAAAAAAAGATTTTTCTCTACTGGTCTCCTGATGCAGAGACCCCAGTGACCATTAGCAAAATGAAAATCAACCAACGCATCACCAGCGAGGAATAAAACACCGGAGTGGCCGAAATATTGTTTAAAAAAAAACGAAATTCGTCTAAATGAACCGATGAATGGAACAACCTTGGCGTCAAAGATTGAAGTCGTGTAATAGAAATAAGATCAAAATACATTCTATTTATAGCGGAAGTCTACAACTGTTCATTTAATTAAAATTCAGGACGGGTTTGTGCCCTAAACTCCCACGAAATCAGAGGGTCGGCTGTATTTAATT
This sequence comes from Thysanoteuthis rhombus, assembly GCA_963457665.1. NCBI lineage: Eukaryota > Metazoa > Mollusca > Cephalopoda > Oegopsida > Thysanoteuthidae > Thysanoteuthis > Thysanoteuthis major. The sequence continues at coordinate 6,097,591 of OY735203.1, read as the reverse complement.
TCTTTTTATAAATGGAATATTGTGAACCATTATCATTCATTTTCTACAAATATTTACCTTTATAATTTATTTATTGGCTGTTTTCAAGCTAAAATTTGTTTTGCCAGTGAAAAGCAAAGAATCGAATTGACAACTTTTCTTTCCCAGAAAACTTCGGTGCTTCCAATCAATTTCCTTTACCTTTGAAAGGGAGTCATTCTTGGAAGAAAGATTTTTTTAGTTCGCTTGTTTTGTTTTGTTTGTTTGTTCTTTTTGTTTTTTGTTTTTGGTTGTCATTTTAGGAGGTGGTTAGCAGAGATTCAATGCTTAACTGGACCCTTACTGTCCATACAACCAATCAAAATCATTCTTCAAAGGCACAGAAGAGTTATGTGAATATATTTACAAATGAAAAGTCCTCACCTTGAAGAAAAATATCACCTCAAAGTAAAAGTAAAAATTGTTGTTTTTTTTTTCGCATTCAATTAAACAAGCACCGAATCACCCTTTTTATTTTTCTGAAATCCTCATTGAATATCTCTTGCTTTTAAGGGTAGTTTTACGTACAACAATTTGTGCCACAATCTTGTACTCGAGTAAAAAAGAGCATTTATAACAGCCGAAAGATTGTGCCTCCTTTCTGGAGAAGTGATACTCGAAGTTGTTTTTCTTTTTCTACAGGCAACATTGGGAACCCTAGCTAGTGACGCATGGACAAAATTCTTTTGTAGAGGCCAGAAGTTATAAGCAAATCATCAAATTCCCCAAATGGATAATTTTTGTTAAACTGGCAGACTTGAATCTAAAATATTATTTAAAATTACATATTTCGAAAGAATTCAACCAAACATAAATCAAACTAAATAAATTTTTGGTGGAGTATCACTTATCATCGCTACCCACAACAAACCAGTTTAATCACAGTTGCTGGGTTTACTTATTCATGTCTCCTGACATTTATATTTATATATCTATCTATCTGGACTCTGTCCAGCCCTTACCATTCATAGTGGAAATTGAAATTTTGAACAAACACTCCTCTCAATGAGAAGGGAAAATAACGTAAGTTTCTGACGAATTGGTTACAGTTTGTCAACTTTTTTCTTTTCTTTTTTTTAAATTTCAGACCTTTTAGAGGTTAAAGTCCAACAAAAAGGCAAGAGATGTAACTAATTTATTGACTGCTCCTTTTCCCAACTATTTACTTGATCATTCCCAGCGCAGAGGTGATCGTGGCGGCGATTCATAATTTCCCTTGGTACGCTAGTTAGCGTTGGTAAATTCTCTACGGGTAGTGATTGGCGAACGATGGGAGTTTGGCTTTGAGGGGAGAGTTTATTCTCAGGGAAGGGATTTCAGCCACGAAGAAATTGGGGAGGAATACCAGTCAGTAGAAGAACATGTAATCGAAGGTGTAATGGTGGAAATGTTTCCAGGAGATAATTCCTAATTGGGGATGGGAGTTGAGGCAATCTAAAATCGCAAGGGTAGTGATGAAAACTGGGACCTGGTGAACCAATGCCCTAAGATTTCACTACCATCACGTGCTAAAATCAACAGTGTTCAGCAATGTGATAATAGTCACATTTTTCTTTCTTATGTATCTAATTTATAATCATCATCATCACCATCACCATCATTAGTCGTTTATCGTCCGTCGTTGGACATAGACCTTTCCCAGGATTCGTCACCCCTCTCTATCATGGGCGTCGGAGAGCCAATACTTCTGAACTCGTCATTCGTTTCGCCATCGTATAATCTACCAGCCTCTGTTCCGCATTTGATCTCTGGAGATCCATGATGTAAATGGTGATGCCCATCGCTTGTCTGTCTGTCATTCTTACAACATGACCAGCCCATTGCCATTTAAGATTTCTAATGGTTCCTATGATGTTTCAGACTCCTGTTTTCTCCCTGATATATTGTGCTTTCTTGTGGTCTTTTCGTGTGATGTTCAGCACCTGATTATTCGTACTCGGGGCAAAATGTGACACAAGGTTAAGCGCAACGTTGGAAAAAAAATTGAGCAACCCATGAAAAATAGTACGAGCCGATGGGATAGAGGTTGTTAAAGCAACCGAGGTCGGAAAAACGTAAGGACAAACCCGACCAGTCCCTCCTAGTGGAATGGGACGGTGCCGCCCCCGGGTTGACTGCTTCCCCGCAGCTGGGCCGATTAATAGTTGGAGAGCCCAAGGCTCCCGATGCGCATAGCAATGCGCGGTCTCAGTGTCCCCTCATGGCAGATGCATTTTACCTGTGAATTCGATCTTTAATGCTCATCACAACACAAATTTGTGTCTGAGAGTGCGTGTGTGTGTGTGTGTGTGTGTGTGCGTATGTGTGTATGTTTATGTGTATTTGTTTGTATGTGTGCGTGTGAATGTGTGTTTATTTGTAAGAAACAAATGTTGTTGATTATGCAGGAAGCATTGGTGGTCGATCGGTCAAACTCAGACTGAGAGTGAGACTGGCACTTATGCCCTTGGGAAAGGCACGTATCCGAATACCTCTGACCATTGGTAAAATAGTATATGGTGAAGTGAATGATACCACTGCGATTGTTCGTTGCCTTCAAGTCTATTTCACATGTGGCGAAAAACTCGAATATCTCCGAAACTGGGAGAAACTTGATGTATATGAAGCCTGGGCTGGGACGGCTGTTGTCCTGGCCAGCGTAAGCGCACTCCTTTGGTGAATACCCCCCAATTTTTTTTTTCGAGCGTAGGCGAATTTCTTCTGTGCATTTATCACGTCTAGGCTAGGTCCTTTTTTTTCTAGTATACGAATCTTACTGTTGTTGCTTAAAACTGTTCTGTGCATTTATTACGTCTAAGCTAGGACTTTTTCTGGTACACGTATCTTTCTGTTAATGCTTAAAACAGGTTTTTCATGCAAATGGTGGGTTCATGCGAAACACCAACGACAAATATAAACAAATAATGAGTCGACATTTTGTTTTAGGATTATTTGGGTCTTTTTATAGAATTCCCTTCAAATGTTAGGGAAAGACCTTTTTTCCTTCTTCGTCTTTCGCTCTCTTTCTTACCTCGTTCTTTCTGTAGCTTTCTATTCACATCAAACTAAACTTTGCCCCGGTCCTTGTTAATCTTTATTTTCTTTTTCCCTTCTTTTTGATCTTTTTTATTTGTTTATTTACGTTAGTCTCTCTTCCTTCTTTTTTTATTATGTGAGTCCTTCACTTAATCACGTTTTTCTTTCTTCATTTAATTGCTTCTCCCTTTCCTCTTTCTTCCTTTCATCTGTGTTTTCTTGTGTGCGAGTCGCTCACTCACACACACACAGAGTCTCTCTCTCTCTCTCTCTCTCTCTCTCTCTCTCCACTTCATTTCTTTTAGCTTATTTCCTTCAGACCTTTTTTCTATCTTTCCTTCCTTCCTTCCTACCGTCCTTCCTATTTTTTCGGATTTATTATCTCCCTTTCATACATTGTTCCTCCCTTCCTTTCTTATCCTTCCTTCCCCTTTCTGGAAGACAACCTTCAAGTAAGCTAGTAAACTTTTTAAAATATATTTTTCATAACTTTTGAATTGAATAAGTTTGGGGAAACATTTCCATGAATATGACACTCGCATCACCTTTTTAAAAACTCAATGGTCTTCTATAATTTCTCGCTCCCCAAACTTCTAAGGCGCAAACACATATATCATGGAATACTCCTCCTGGCCTATAAAATTGTTTTTAGCTGATCATGTATTAAGTATAAATGTAATAATCGCCAAACAACCAGCTTTCCGTCCAATCTTTTTCCCATCTTAAATAGAGAACATCTTTTAGAATTCTCTTTTCTGATACGTGGTGTGGAGAACTGAAATAAACATTCAACGTCCCTCAGGCATATTATTCATTTGGTCAGAAAACGTTAGACTTCTGCTTATTTAGAATAAGTAGGAGAACAGGTTAAACTTTGAATTTTCAATGTAGTTTGTGTTTACTTAGGAATCAAGCACTGGACTGCAAGAAAGGTAAAATTCTGAAGTCAACCAAAGTCATCAGTGAGTATTTATAAATGGATTCTGTTCTCTCAGGTCAATAGACTTTCGTAAATGTTTTTTTTAGAATCTTACGATATCTCATTGCAAAATAAAATTTGTATTAGTGACGAGGAATGTACCTGGAAAAAAAAACAATTCAAAATGAATATTTCATAAATCTCATCGTATACTACTCGTACAGCATTTCATACAAAACCATGGAAATGAATTCAGTTAAAACAACAGTTATCACCACTAGCTTATGTATATTGTATATATCGAGGCTGCGTCCATATCAGCAACAGTATTGGCCATTTTTAATTGACTTGAGTCGAGCTGCTGCTTTGGGACTATTTTTGATGAAAGAATACTTGTCTTCTTTGAAAAATATACGATGAATCCCAAATTTGGCCTTACTTTCATTTTTGATCCGTCAAATGGAATCAACTGCTTCAGAAACTTAAGAAGTTTTTTTTTTTTTTGTCCTTACACTTAAGAAGGTTTCTTTTACTCCTATTTCATAGCAAGGCTTCAGGTAAGATTATATCTCCATAGCAGTGCTCTTCAGCTATTGCATTTTGTGAGGATCTTACAGGTCAGAGAATATATCGTATTAGTTTAATTTGATTTCATATTTGTTAAAGACTCAAATGCGTCCATGAGATTATATGCACGTAGTTATTTCCGTATCACTCAAAAATTTGAGATTTTTAATTCTGAATGTCTTTATTGGAAGCTGCGATTATTTTATATCACATCTTAAAGCTGACTGATTAAAGAGCATTGGTTTTAAGAAGCTTCGCTGGCCGGATATACTACGTAAATTGAACTGGCGTAAAAGGAACTTTCGTAGAGAGGAAAAAAACTTTTAAAATGATGCTGAACTTCGTGTCTTATGAAAAGTTCATTCATAATTTTTTTTTAAAAAGTAAAGACAATATTCAATATTTTCTCACCTATCACCCAATTTTCCCCTATAAAGTTTTTGTCGATCTATCTTCCAGCCTAATTCAAGATAAATTCTCTCTAGTGTATAAGTTGTCAAAATCAATTTCTTCTCGTAATCCAATCTATGTTCAATACATTTTCCCTTGTGTCTTTTTACTGAATAACTCGGCCTAGTCTTATCGATTCCAGTTTCTTTCGAGAACCCTATTTGGTAAAATATGACCATCATGAGTTACAGATCTGGTTAGTCGTCCACAAGAAACTGTCACGTGATGTATGTTGTGTTGGGGGAGATCAATTATAAAAATGGGAAAAGTGGTAATCAGTGAGTAAGTTACTTCTCTAGCCCTTTGTTGGGTTACCAAAAAGTTTGAATCATCAAAAAAAAAAAAAAAAAAAAAAAACAAGCACGAACGCAGCCGGTAACAAACTGAGACCAATTTAGCATGGGTTTACATTGTAAATTGACCCCCTCTAAAACCATTTTCATGGGGAGGGAGTATATTTGGTATTTTGAAAATAAAAACAAGACAAAATAAAGAGAAAATGTTTAAGTTGTAGCTCTTTGGTCCCACTTAGCCAATCAGCCAGGCAGACTCAATTGAAAACTGAAGAAACCTTAGTTTTGGTTGACGTTTTCTATTTAAACCACACGCATGATCACAATGACAATCTATGGTGTACTCTCTTTTTTTTAAATGTCATTTCACGCAACTTAACCACAATCCAAGGTGCTTGGAAAATGTACGGGGAAATCGACCTTGACAGGAAATGCTTACCCTTCGAAGTGATCCCCATGTGTACACTGCTTCATATAAGATACAAGCAAAAGTCCACTCTGCAATACGGGCTGAACAATTTCCCTGAATCTCTCGGTAGTTTTCCGTACAAGAATCAATGTATTACATGACTAAATTCTTTTTTCTGATCCTCAATTGACAAAAGTCAAGTTAAAACTGGAACATTCATCGGAGTATACAGATCTCGATAAAAAAAAAAACAGAATCTGTTGAAAACCTGCAACATCATTTACACAATTTCTGATGTATGATTATTCTCTTATGATATTCTTCACGACGTTCTATTTCGATGTCATGAAGTATTAGTCGAAAATATAAATATTGTAAATCTCTCTCATGACTCCTCTTTTCTATTGATGCTTTCAACTTGGGTCTGAAAGAAAGTGGAAGCGTCTCTCTAAGACCTGGCAACGTTCATTGAAAATAATAAGAATCATTCAAGCTAATTATGAACTTTTTGCTAATGACTGCATTATACAGGAGTTTCTGTTATAAGGGGAAATCCATGATCATGAGATAATAAAACAAATACTGATGAATATGACGCTATTCTAAACACGGCCAGCCCATCTTAAAAGAAAAAATGCTGCTTTTATTCAAAACACTGAAAGAACTGATCGATTGATATCCGTTTAATTCTGGGGAAAGAGTTTAATTTAAAAGCTAATTAGTACCGGCCACCTGCTGCTCATTACTTGATGTCCGGGGCATAAAAAGTTCTATTCAACTAGGAAAACATTCTACTTCATCAAGTGGATTATTTATTCTTTGGAATTTTATGTTTATTTATCTTGGTTTCTGGTTTAGACTTAAGTTTTTCGTCCTGTCACGAGCAAGCAATCTATCTAACTACAGTGAGTGCAAAAAGTACCCGAGTCAATTTTAACCACTTTATACAGGATCACAATTGATAGATTTTGGATCAAAGATACCAAAAAATCAAAAGTATATTGGGAAACGATTGAACATAGAAAAGTTATGTACAAAAAAATATAGTGCACCATCTGTCAATTTCGAAGATGTTTTAGTCTATTAAAATAAACTTTTAACATCCAATATATCGATTTATCCACACCAGTCCATTCTGTCAATACTAATCTCAATTCCAATGCTTTTATATCTGTCTTTTCTTCTTTCCTAGTCTTTCCTTGTACATATCGTACATATATTTCTGTCCAGAAGTGTGTAAATATCCCACTATCCCTCCCTCCCTCCCTCTAAATATATATGATAGGATGTGGATTCGCTACGCAAACAAGTTTATGTTTCTGCCCTCTCTTGGCCTCATCAGGCTAATGATTGTCTGTGTTTTTATATTCTAGTTTGGGGAATTTGCTGAGAATCTTGTGGGTTTTGCTATAAGTGGGAGGAGGTATTCATTTTTTTTATTGTTTTTAGGAGTGTGAATATTTTTGTTGGTGGTCGAAAGTTACATGTTAAAGGGTCTGAGCTACGTGTAGGAGTTTATCTCTGAAAAGATGCTTAATTGTTTTTATCTTTACTTTGATATTTGGCATTGAGTTTATTGCCTTTGTTGGTATCCTTTACGGCTCTAGTGGTTTGTATTATTCTCAATTTACTTGTGCATGTTAGGGTGTAGATAATGCTGATTAGAAAGGATGATGGGTATGGGAATAGACAGTCTACATTACCTTAGACGGTCTACATTAATTTACTTATGTATGGATTGCTGTTATACTATATTCGTTAATGAGCTCTACTCTAAAACAGCTTGACTTTCGAAGTATAAAGTCGAATGCATCAAGCACTCTATGAAATAAATCCGTCACATATCAGACTTTGCTTTATGTTATACTATATTGCTAACCTGATATGTACCATATATATACACACACACACACACACACACACACACATATATATATATATATATACACACACACACGCACGTCTGTTTGTCTTAACTTGTCTGTTTGTTATCTACAATCACTATATACATATATATATACACACACACATATATAGAGAGGGAGAGGAAGGAGAAAAAGATATGGATATAGACAGAGAGAGACGGAAAGTATATATATATATATATATATATATATATATAGAGAGAGAGAGAGAGAGGTAAAGATATGTATAGGAGAGGGAGAGAGGTAAAGATATGCAGATAGATAGAGAATAATATATATGGAGAGAGAGATACATACATACATTCACTATCTTCTTGCAACTTAAAATTTAATAGACATTAGATCAAAGATTAAGAGATCAAATAATCAAAAAAAATATTGAAACATAGCCGGACACTAAAACGACACGTGCCAAGATCAGAAATCCTTGGTCCAATTTCTGAAATTATGTAAGTAAGCTTTTTGAAGTATATTGGATACTTTTTGCGTACACAAATAGGATATGCGTGTGTTTTGTGTGTGTAGGCTTGTCTGTATTTGTTTATGTGTCATCATGAAGTTATATCAATATCTAAGCATAGATCTGTGTATGTATATAGATATCAGTCTCTCATACATGAATCCACCGTAGTCCGTTCAAGGCAATTCACATATCAGCACTGGGAACGATACCAAAAATGCAGCAAGAAGGCTGGAGGAATTAGAAACCCGACGAAGAATCAAGACTATGTAAACAACGACACTTCTAAAATCATGAAGAAAGCTGAGGGGAGTGTTAGCGTATTGAGGAGGCTTGCAATCAAACATTACTAGAGTGAAATTTCAATACGTTAAATATTATCATTTTCATTATTACATCAGTTGCCTGGTGGTTGTCACTGAGGATTGGGTAACAGCTTGTCTCAAGTACTTCCCTCAACTTTCTCACCGTTCGGAGCAGTACTGTGTTTTGCAGTTTCACACCAGTTTCCCAGGGGTCATTGCTAAAGCCTGAGCAACAATTTGTCCTCGAGTCTCCCGCCCTCCTCTCATTGGCTTCACATATAACTTTTAGGGTAGCAATGCATGACTAATTTGTTGTCCTCTTTCGTCCACTTTTTTTCTCTTTATTTTTACTAACAGTCACTCAGCGACGACTGTATCCCTCCTGAGGCCCATTAAGGGAACATGAGCCGGAGTTTTACCAATCGTTGCAGAATAACCCACAATATTCTCTCATGAAGGTTGTGTACAGCATTGTAAAAGATATCAGGATGACTGTTTTCTGCCAATTACTAGCAGACCTATATCACCAAGCTTTTAACTTAAAGCTACTCCCTTTCAATCAACAGAGACCTGTACATATTGTCCTATTGAGGCTGAGGTAAACCTTGAATGTAAAGTCCCGGGTCCAATAAGTCCATAACTCTTTTATATTTGAATAAACATTTGAGTGTTATTCAGATGTTCATACCTCTCCAATATTTCTCTCAGGTTTTAACTTAGTAAGAGTCCGATCATGATATAATATCCGTCTTTAAGTTTGGAAAATGATTTTCTTTTTTCCAATTAAAATTCAAATTGCAATATATAACACAGTTACTTGTTAGTTGATGATTAAGTTTGTTTCTATGTCTTTTTCCCAGCAATATTCTATTGAAGTAAGTTTGAAATTGAGCTTGAGTAGAAATGAATTTGCTTTTGGTTGCTATTTTCGCCAAAGTCTCCAGCCTTCCACTTCGCACACTCACAGTCCACATCAGTGCTATTGGTTACGGTTTCACACCAGTTGCCTGGTGGTTACTGCTGGAAATTGACTGACAGTAAATCTACCCAGATTTCCGGACCTCTTCTCATATCGTCCCCACCTGTCATAGCAGTGCTTTGATTTGTACTGTCTCCATCATCCATATTTCTTGGCTGTTTGGACCATTGCTACCAGCTGGGGGTGTAGGGTTCAAATTTCCAGTACTCTCCTTAATACTTATGTTGTTATTTTTTTCATTTCGGTTTATGAATGTCACCAATAGAGGCTCAACCACAGACTTAGGGTTGGCAACCGTTGTATCTAATTTATGACAGCTCAAGAGAGAGAGAGAGAGAGAGAGGGAAAAAACAGATTTTTATCAATACAAAAGATACAACACTTCCAAAAACATACGTCTACACTGATATACAATTGTATATGTCTGGTATAGTATTTTCATTCACATTGACTCAGATTTTCTAATGATATGCGCAGTGGAGTTAGGAACTATTTTCTGTATTTTAAATGCACTAAGCTTTCCGGCTATGTTGCTAAGAAATACATTGATTCTTTTACCTGCTTTTTATCATTATTATTAGTTTTATAATCAAACTCTAGAATATCGGAATAATTAGAAACTCACAAATGAATTATTCATAAAATCTCACATAAATATGAAAGAATCATACATTTTTTTTCCAAAATATTCTATTCAATTAAATTGCAATTTCTTACCTTTGAGCAAACTTTAAATTTTAGAATCTTCAATGGCGAATGGCACTCAAAACAACCTGAACTTTCTGATATCATGACATTTGTTAATGAAGTGGTTCTATGTCCGATTTTAGAAGGAATTGTCACTCGACCATTGACTGGAAGAGTAATTTATCGCTCGTACAAACTAAAAGAATTTGAGAACTGAGTTTACATACTTCAGAAATATATTATCCAATGGGGGTTCAATGAATTGAATGTCAGCTGCAGACCAGGAAAGATCTCATGAATATTTCAGTACTTAAACATGCTTGGTCAGCTAGAAAATTTCACTCAGTATCAAAATGCAACTATTCAATGGTATTGTCACCCCTACATCCGTCTATGCGAGTGGAACATCGGAAATGACTACGAAGTCAAATTTCCCTGCAAATGTCCCTAACACCACCAGTGAGAGAAACGTAAAGCTAGTGGGACACACCACAAACATGCTACAGAAAATGCATTGTTTTTAAGGCAATAAGGTGAATCCTAGCAGGTTGAGGAGGCAGGAAAAAACTGGTGCTCAATATTCATGCTACCGTGGACTGTTCAAAATAGAGACTGATCATTGCTCAGTATGTTGCATGAGGAAATCTGAACCAGAGAAAAATCCCCAAAATAACTTTGAACCCCCAGTTATTCGAATATATGCATCAACACATAGCGACTTTTTTCAGGTTAGATTTATGGGGTCAAGTATTGATTGGATACAACTTTCAAGGGGCTGGAATTTACACTACAATTCAAGATACCGACTCAATACGCAGAAGCCAAAATAGTCTCTAAATGAACAAAAAAGAAGGACATTGAATTGCAGTAATAATACGATGTTTCTACGCATCCAAATACACATCTGAGTTACAAACCGCATACATAAGGCCATGTAACTCTTTTAAATATTTACACTTATTCTTTTACTCCATTATACTCAGCAAACTAGGTAAATAAAAATTCAAAGTTCATAATTATAGAATATTATCGTTACTTACTGCAATACTGTGTACATGACCGGTACCGGTAAGGAGCCGAAGCTGAAACGAAGCATTCCCTAATAAATACACATCATCACTGGATTCAGGAGCAATGGTTTATCTAGATAATGCAGGTCAATACTATCATTTATTATAGCGACTCGGTCTTATTTATGATTTGTCAGTGAAGTATTTAGTGACACGTATTTTGATGCATGCATCAGAGCATGATAAGGTAAAAAAAAAATTCCCATCGTCCATGTTCTGGATTATATCTTGATTCACCAATGTCGGTCTGTTGTCAGTGGGAAAACTGGGATCGACTTTTACATGAGATAAATGGAAAATCAAATTTCTCAATATAAATAGTGTTTCCACTATTACATGAGATCGACTTTTACTCGAGTATATACAGTAGATATAAACGGTGAAGGGGGGTATTGCTTTAAAGATTCCCTTAAAGCTGGTTTGAATTGTCTTTCTTTTATATGCTCAAGGAGAGGAAGGTGAGTCCTAGACTAGCAACCTGTCTGCATAAAATGAATAAATAGATTAGAAAAATTCCTTGTGGATGCTTCATGTGCCACAGGGTTAAAAAATACCCTGAATGGGAAAACATAAAATCGATGACATCCAATACTACAAACTAACCTCAGGGAAGAAAAGCTGATTTCAAGCCAGAATATCGAATATATATTTGTCTCTGGCGACTGACTTAACATTTCTAAAACCTATAATAACAATAGATTAAAATATCTACTCAGTTCAATTCGCACAGAGAGATGATGCAATTTTGGTTCCAGATTAGAGCAATTTTTAGAAGTTTGCAGGAAGTTGTCTGCCGCCGACCGATATCAGGAAGTTCGCCCTGAAAGTCCGTGGTTTTGTAAGGTGTCTTATTCAGATATTGTGTCTAAATTTTCCCTGATAACCCATCAATTTTCCGTTCAATCTTACATCTATAATTCTTTCGATGCGTTTTTTTCTTTATCTGCAACAAGCTAACTAAACAAGTTAGCTTGGCACGTTAACCGTTTGAATATAGCGATTAGAAACCGTCAACCAAAACTGTCAACATTTCTTTCTCTCGGTTCTCAAACTGGTCCAGCGGACTGGTCAGATATATATATATATATCACTTGTACTGGCCGAATCAATGGAGCTGGAGGGCTGGAAATTCTCACATGATCTCCTTATCATTCAAAAATCCCGAAACTAGGTTTTTTCAATTAGGGGTTCAATGTTTATGTCCACTTGTTATTCCTTCCTCCTAACGTTTTATTTGATCATCCCTAAACGATATGCTGCCAAAAGACGTTCTTTTTATTGAGTAACTAACTAGACCTGTTTGTTTCCCTTTGTTCGATTGGAATCAAATCTTTAAACATGACTTGATATCTACATATTTGGAAAAAGTCTGATATCGTTTGCTCCTTGGAAGTTGTATAAATTTAGCCTCTTCCTATGCGTCATCAAGGATATAATTCATTGCTACTTTCATCCGAAGCGTCGGACTGCTTTTTTTTTTTTTTCAGATTAAAAAATGCACATTGATAATATTTGTTTAATGAATGCATTGGATAAGAGGATGAGAGATATTGCAGTATTTACTGAAGACCCTTCATTTAAATCGAACAACCTTAGCCATCAAAATTAGCGTAGGGGTCTTTTCTTTTGTATGTATTTGTGTGTGTTTATGTTTTTGTGTGTTCTTTTTGTGTACAGACATCAAAATTATCATTAGTACTCTACTGGACCCTTTCTAAAAGTGGTTCTTTTTATTTGGAGGTAAAAAGTCTTTTTTGACCAATTTTTTTTTTATTGTATTTTATTTCAACGGGTACGTTCATAACATCAGGATTCTCGAGAATCTAGATGTATCTGAGTGTTTTTTTTTTTTCATATCAGGCCAGTGATGTCATAAATGGAATTCATTCCGATCATATCTATTCTTCGATGGAAAGTTTTTAAATGACTTCAAATTTTGACGCTACGGTTGTTCAGTTATTGAATGTGACGGCAAGATAAGGTAGAGATTAGTCTTTTCAGAAATTCGTCAATCTCTACAGGAAATGTTTTTTTCTCAGTTCTACAAATAAGTATTCTTTCTTTAGTGTATTTTTCATGCCTCGGTTTTTCTTACTTACAAACCACGGCTCAGTGGCAGAGTGCTCGCCTCTGGTTCTATAGGCTGTGGGTCGATCCATCGCCAGGTCATTCACAAAATAGCCGTATTCTGTTGGTCAGAGTCAGTACCACTTCTGATAATCCAAACACATAATAGTTAAAACATTAAAAATGGCGATGGTGAAATCCAGGATGCAACGGAAAGGAAAGAGAACGCAATTTTTTCATGGTTTTTATACAGAGGTTTGCGATGATCAATTTAAGGAAATAGAGTCCTGGTTATTCAACGATTTGAGCTATTGTTACCAGTGATAAATGATTGCTTTGCTTCTCGTTGTTTCCCGTATTTTACGTCGACCGCATTAAAATGTATTTTTTCCAATTATAAAATTTAGTGCTTGATCATTGATTGCTATCTTTTCCCAACTACCAGAAAGATTTTTTTCTTAGTTCAGAAAATGTCAAAAGGTAGGTGGAATACAGGTCATATAGAAAATCAAGTTAACATCGAAATACAGGTGTGCTAGTTGTTTTTTTTCTTGCCGTAAGGATGTGTAATATATATACATATGTGTGTGTGTGTGTGTGTGTGTGTGTTTCATAGACGATGAGGAAATCACAGATTAGGTGAGTGGGTATTTATAAACATACATTTCGTAGGAAGTGACCCCCACATTAGAAGCGAGATAGAGAAATGAATAGAAAATGAAGAGAACTTGAGTTTTTTGTGTTGTGTATCGACAGGATGAGAATGTGTTTGATATTTTCTGTGGATGGATGGCTTTATGTTCGGTTGAGGGATCATATATCCGTCATTATGCTACTTGTGTTAGATGGGGTATAGACCCTTGTATAAAGGTGTCGGTGAAGTTGGTTTCTTTTGGGTTCTTGCTATTGTCAGATATAACCTATACATCAAATATATATATACATATACTCAACGGCCCTTTACCGTCTGTTATTGGACATACACACACCTTCCTCAAGATTTGCAAGAGTCAGTACTTTTTAGTACTTGTATAGTTCCTTACTCCATCTCATATTTTGCTGACCACAGTTTCCTATATGGTCTTCGGGGATCCACGTTGTGAGTCATGATGTCCAACGGTTGTCTGCCATTCTTGCAACATGACTAGCCCATTGTCATTTGAGTTTTCTTATGGTTCCTACCACTGACTCTCTTTTTTTAACATTCTCTCCATGTGACGTTGAGCATGTTTATCTCATGTGCAGATTGCATGGTTCTCACTTTGAGGGTCAATCTTTTGGTTAGGTTCCATGTTTCACCTACATAGGTGACTATCAGGAGGATGCATTGATTGCTTGACTTTCTTTTTAGTATTCCCCCAAAATCTAGATTTTATTAATAAACCCGTCAAAATAAGGCCAAAAATAGGTCAAAAAAGCTTCTTTTTTTTTTAATCATTTTCTAGACGGCATCTTGTGGAAGACTGCAGCAAGTTTTCTAGAGGGGATTGAGTGGAGTACTGCTGCAAGTTTTCAGGTCAGTAAACAAAACGGGATTGCCAGAAGCTCTGGAACAAACAAACACAGACGTACACACATACAAAAAAAAGATATAACCCTTCACAACCTTTGGAGGATACAGTCATTCAATAAGTAGAATTTAATCGTTTTATTGTGAAGTATACACACAATTTCTCAGTTAGATAATGATAAAGTTTTCCTACGAACATTCTGCATCTATACTTTGAAGCGCCAAGTTTCTCACATTCTCGCAAATTTTGTTATCAAATCGTTCATTTTGATCTACAAGCTTTGAAATTGTTCCAACAAGAATAAAAGGAGTGGCGGCGAGATCGGCCAATTCCCGCCCGTCGAGCCTAGTCTGTAATTTTCAGAGTGTCTAGAGACGGAATGTTAGCCTTTAATCTGTCCTTTGTGGCGCATTAAAGGTAATTATGTCAGCAAATATCACGAACCTCAAAGTCTAAACAATTTTCAAGAGCTGCAAATGACTTCCTTAACTCTATTATCTGTAACAATTACTATTTCTCATTCTTCGTGAGATACTGTGTTCGGTCATCGGTCTAGTCTGCCAAAGGCATAGTTATATATTCTCCCAAAGTGTGCATGACCATTGAATGCTTTCGAAGCAACAATGAAAATATGAACAATATCCGTACTTTGCAGAAATGAATCACCGTAAGTTAAATATGTAAAATTATCTTTAAGGAAAATGCATCATTTATCTAAGAAAAAGAGCCCAGGTCAAGATTTATGAATTGCTGGTTCATACAGACCATGAAGATAAAAATGCACATCTTTGAAGAAACAAAACGACTGTTTTTAGATGGTATGTAGTGGTGTACTCATGCGCATTTCCAAGATTTTTTCATTGATGTTAAATGACTGTAAAACTTTCAGGACAAATCTGAAATGTATGTATCAAAGAATGCAACACATTTCCCTGGTGAGCAAATATTGCTCAAAAATGCAAGAAACTTTAGACGGAGACTGAAGAGAGGTTTTCTAATCATGGAAATGTTATATCTTACGATAGTTTAATTTTTACCCAAGAACTCTCAAAATAATTCACGCTGGAAACATTGATTAAAAAGCGTCGACCAAAACTGTCAACATAAGAATCTCTCAGATTTTTAGCTGGCCTGGTTGGCTGGCTGGCTCTGAATATATTATCCGTATCGCCCGCACCAATGGAGCTATTTGGTTGGATATTTAAACATTTAGTCATTTTTTTAAAAACCCACCCTAAAGTAAGTTTTTAGTGGTAGTGTTAAATTTGCAATGGAAATTTATGCTAAATTGATCCCTAAATCTAGTTTCTTGAAAATTGATACTTTTAAGTGATCACTGCCCCCGAATGCGAGATAAGTAAATTATTCATGGATCACCCTTTTTTCAAATGCATCAATTGATCGTCCCAAACATGTCATGCTACGAAAGGACATTTGTCACATCACTGACAGGGCCTGATGGGTGGAATGACTCCCTAAACTCCTTTGAGCCCGACTCTCGTAGTTTACGTGAAAATGAAGAGAAAACCGTGAGTGTTGGATAGTGTGACAGGAAGACAGGAATTAATACATTTATCTTTAATCGTGACATCCCACCACAAGGTTATATTCTGAGAAAACTTAAATGCTTATGTTGCAAATTATTGGCGAGGAGTCGACAAACGAGAGAGGAAGGAGCAAGAAAAGAGTCAAGAATTTGATGCCGTTTAATTTTCAATGTTTTCCCTGATTCCCGTCTGAAAACTTGGCCAGAACCCGTTCATACCAATTTAGTGCTTTTCATGTTTTTGAAAAACGGACCATCAATCCAACGAGCAGTGCTATTTTTAAAGATTTTTAATGTCATTTCTTTAACAGTGTTTGCTATTTCTTTACTATTTATTACCATTGTTGTACTAATATAGCCATCTAAATCCATTCAAGGGATCGTAGAATGAATAACACTATTTTTAATGCATTTTGGCATTTTTTTCTTTCACGCTTTTTCGAGGTTGGATTAGCCCGAAAATGTTTCAAGTTTCTGGATTGCATGACGGTTTCTATTAACTGACTAACCAGAACTGTCTCAAATATTTATTGGAAAGAAAAAGGAAATGCTTTTTAAATTAGCATCTTCAGATTTTCCGACGAGCGCTCAATATTTTGATTAGCCGTGGAACATGACTAAGCCCCAGGTATTCGGGTGTAACTTAAGATAAGTTTATATCCCCACTGAATGGACGGTTGGGTTTTCCAGCTAGTTCTTGCGGAAAGCCTAAATGGGGTCCTGATGAGAGATGAAATATTTTCTCTCAATTTTATTTAGATTCTGTAACACTAGCTACAAAGCACCACTACTTAGAAGTTGTATACGCACGAGTTGAATCGAACTTTCTGTGTCATTTGGTTGGGTAAACATAGAAATCAGATCATTATCATCTCTTACAGGGCCTATTAAGAAGCAAATACAGAACACATTGAAAAAAAACTTTTTCGAGGATTCTTTTGTGTCACTTCAGTCTCTTATTTTCTAATATTTCTTGATGTAATTCATAAAATTTTCAGTGTTTTACACATACTTGAATATCATGGTATGAGTATTTTTCTTATTGTTGGAACTATCAGTTGTTTATCATACAATGGTTTTGGGGGAGATTGAAAAAAAGCATAACAGCCATATCAACATGGTATCCCAACAGTGTTGATATAAAATCATCTCCTTTTTAGGATTTTCATATACAGCTTATGTCAAGCCACGTATAGTTTGTTATATTATATACGGCATTATCATCATGTATTGTATGTGGATGTTATTTTATACTATACATCATTTTTTTTCAAAAACATGGCACACTAAAGTAGATCACCAAAAACACATATTGAACGATGAGGGATCAGTAAGTATAACAACTGACATAACTCCTTTTGTTCATGTCATTTCTATTAAGTGTTCGCCAATGTTAATATTAAATCTACTGTGGTGGTTTTAATCTCAGATAGCATGCAACCAACTTGGGATATAATCCTTAAAATATCAATTACGCAGAAAAACTTTGAGTTGATTTTCTACCAAAATATTCAACCAAAGAATTCGACACTTTTTTCCACTAACCTTAAAGTTACTTTTCCCACGTCGTATATGTCTGTAATAACACCTCAATGGACTATTCCATTGATATACTTGAACAATTTGTTACTTTGTATTCTATGTCCAATCTCCCAACCTGCCCAACTACCTATCAGTCAGAAAAATGGACTAAAGCCAAATGTTTTCCCATTACCCTGGTTCTTGTTTATACAATGAGCTTCCACATTGACAAAGACTAAATCCATCTCTTTTGGTTAACTAATCTCCCTAACATTAATACAATTTAATTAATTCATTATACACCATTAATTTATCCTATTTTTATACTACTGCCAACATATTCTTTAACTTTCGTAATCATTTCATTATGGTCGAGCTGATAAGTTTTAAAGGGATCAGTCATGGGTTTATTAAATTGTCTAAAAATCTTACTAAATTTGCTGCCTTAATTGACCATTCTTTCGACCGAAGGAATAATTTTTGATACAAAATCAATGAATCCTTCTCTCTCTCTCCCTCTTATATATATATATATATGCAGTATATTTACATCAGAAATAGAATTCTTCATCAAAAATAAAATAAAGCAAAAATAGTAATCGAAATACCCAGAAGGCATAGTCTAGCACGAAGGACGGAAAGAGAGGTGTCTATACTGCAGCATAGTTACATCACGTACAGTATCAACTTCCCCCAAAATACATATTTTGAATAATGTTTTCTCAATGACGTAAAGGGATTTGATCAAAATACTACGGAGTCGTAGTTTCGATAAATGAAATGAGTGTTCAGTTATCTATCATGAATAGACCATTCACCAAAATTTCCTGTTTTATGAAAAAGATTTCTTCAATGTGGTTCATTTTAACCAAAATATTAAAAAGGTATTAGTAAAAAAATTCTTGGTTCTGCCCCAAAATGCAGGACACTTGTTTCTTCGCCCTTTGCTAAGCCTTCAACGAAAGTTCATTGAAACTTATTGAGAACTTTTGAGGTACTGAGACTTGTTGTGTACATATATCTGCGATGCATTGAAAATACCTGAATCCATCCCAAATTGGTAGCACTTCTTCCACAGACCATAGCCAAGTCTTCCACAAATTTTCATTGAAAATATTTGGAGATTTTATGCTGCGTACATATAGCTACGATACGGGGGTGACTGGGAAAAAACCCTGGATCAACCTCAAAATGTATTGACTACGGTTCGAAGAAAATTCATTGAAATTCATTGATAAATTTTCATGGTATTGTACTGTGAACATATGTGTTATTTGTGCATCAACAAAATAACAATGAGAACCTTTTGCGATATTGCGCTGAGTACATGTGGCTACATTGCAAGGGGGTTGCCGTGGAAAATTCTTTGATCCGCCCCAAAATATGAACACAGATTTCGTGGCACATTGTTCACTGTTCCATGGAAATTTGTTGTGAACTTTGACAAATATTGTGAAATGTACATTTACATAGATCGGTGCAGAGGGCGGGATACTCATAACGAATTCCTGGATTCATCCAAAATCTTAAATACGGACTCCTTAGCGCATTGCCAAGCCTTCAATAATATTTCACTGAAATCCATTGAGAATTTTTAAGATCTAGCGCAGTATATATGTAGCTAAGATGCATGGATGGTGACCATCGATATTACCTAAATCCACGCCAAATTTAACCACGGATTCCTCAGCCGAATGTCCGCTCTTCCACTAAATTACACTGTTAATTCGAGATATTGTGTCATATGCATAAAGCTGCGATGCTGGGTAAGGGTTAGGGAGTAAAAATCTCTGGATTCACCCCCTTCTTCAATCGAAAACCCTCCCTTCAACGAAATTTCACTGATATTCATTGAGAACATTGGGATATTGTGCTGGGTACATAGAGCTGAGAAATTTTTGGATTCACCTAAAAATTTTAACAATTTTCGGTATCCAATTGCTTGCCCTTCTACAGAATGTTACTGGAAGTCATTCAGAATATATATATATATATATATATATATATATATATATCATATTGACTGAAAATGAGGGTCTAGTTCAGCATTGTAATTGTATAGTAAATTGAACCCTTTCACTAGAAGCCAAAATTTTTTTCACTAAAAATATTCAGGACTATAACAATTCTCCGTGCAATATGCTGTTTTTTATGTATTACGGTTAAATACATACAAACAGAAAAATTATGATTATTACAAGGTTTTAGATGCATATATTCTTTGGGCAAAATTTTTCATCGCAGAATGGGAAAATAACCCTGACCGTTGTTTTGAAAGCTTCAAATCTTTTCCTTTCATCCATTCGCCAAAAAATATCTCTCTCTGTTCTATTTCGAAAGCATTAGAGACGCAGTCAAAAGATTGACCCACGCACTGAGAACCATTTAACGAGCACATAGAAGTATCATATTCAACCTTTTATAGAGAAGTTATTAGACAAAACAGTATATCAGGGAAAAGACAAGAGTCTGAGACATTATTGAAACTGTTACAAATGGTAATGTGCTGGACATGTTGCAAGAATGTTAAACAATCGCTGGACATCACGTCTCACAACGTGGATCCCCAGAGATCAGGTGCGAGGCTGTGGCTGACTGGATGTAAAAGAGCATGACGAGCTAGATAAATTCAGGAAGTACTGACACCACAATGCCCATTGTAGAGAGGTCTGGCGAATTAAGCGGAAGGCCTATGTTTAATGACGGAAGCTAACAGACTGATTACGATGTGACGCAGTTTGCATCATATTTACGTCATTTTTAAATGGTCACAAAATATGTGTTCATTCCAGTATAAGTTTTTATTGTAAACAAAGCATTCCCACGAATCGACTAAGAAACCCTAGAATCGAAAAACAATTACAATGAGGCATGGTGCAGTGAGTATGCAAGAGATGAAAAACACGACGTTAGTTTGATAAACATTATTGATTTGCCAAAAAAGGGGGAAAGGCGTATAAGCATTTGCATATAGTCATCTTAGTAAAGGCATAAAGAAACTAGAGATAGTGATGGATAAGTACTATTTCTATGAAGAGAAGAAAAACTTCATGGTTTAGTACCGAAAAGACGTTTAGCAAATATTTTAGCAACCACGTCGAATTGGATGAAAACGTTCATCTAATTTCGTGATGTTCTATGTTGATTTACGTTGTCGGAATTGAAAGATGAGTCAATTCCACGTTTCTTGGCTCCAGAGTTAAATCGGCAGAAGCAGCAGTCATGCCAGCTTGCTTTTATAACATCGTATGTACTGCCTCAATTAATTTTACTGCTTTAGGCGGCTTGATTTATATACATGTTCAGTCTGTATTAAAATTCCATGCCTAATTCTATGGTAAGATATGTTCATGTTTACTTTCTTTTATTACAGGGTAAACCTATACTAAAATATCTTAATTCTATTGATTTATTAACTAGCTGAAATACCCGGCATTGCCCAGTGAAAAAAATCTTTAGTCATGACAACACTACGAAGGAAATGATGTTTTATATATATATATTTTTCTAAATGCCGATTATTGTACAACCTTCTTATGACCTTGAGGATTATTTTTTTCCTCAGTTGATCATCTGATCATTTCTGGCGTTGATAGTCCGCATATTAAAGCGGTCAACGAGATGTAAATTGTGAACATGTTTTATTGTTATATTTAGATTAGCGGCAAATAAGTTTTCCTTCTGCTATGTGAAAACATCTTTCATCGTCAGTTTAGGTTATCTTTAAAGAGACTCAGCCAACTCGAATTAGCACAGATAGGATGAAGATTCCACGTCCCTGGTCACCTATGATGAATGGAAAGTAAGGATATAGTTCAATATCATAGCTACATTGTGAATAGAACACCCTCTTTTAAAAGCTTCAAATATATCTTTTCTAAAGAAAACTGGCCGATCTGAAAATTTGAATGTCTAATGAATTGGAAGCACAAATTTTCTCCAACCAACCTGAATTCAGTCCGCCAATTGTATCTACCGCGTTTCTAAGCACTGGTCTATCGTTGTTATCACTGATGTCGTTAGCGCTAACATATTCACAGACTACAACAAAGTCAACGTGTATTTTTTGATCGAATTCTACCTTAATACGTGCATTAAAGGTAAATTTGATTCGCTGATTTCGGATATGCCTTTTTTTTTCTCTATGAAACCTCAACGATTGGTTCAGCAAACATTACAGGGCAGGCACGGGTAGGTCAGCATGCAACCTTGGGAAAACTGGGTTAACTACTGAGAGAAATTCTCATCCATGGTCATTTGAGACAAATAAAAATGAAGGTTGTAGTTATCCATTATAGCTATATTGTAATTAGAATACCCCTTTATAAAACCTTTGGATATTTCCTCTCTCAAACCTACCAAATCTCCAAAAGATTTGAAGGTCTGATAAGTTGAAAGCTCATGAAACCTAAAAAATAAAAAGATTTACCTCTTGATACAACATAGTCACATTCAAAATTACATCAGCATTGAGAGGGGAAAAAAACTCCTTCCATCTAAGTTTGAACCATTCCATTATCTGAGGCTTTACCCACTCGGCTACTGGACTGTGATAACACTGAAATTACAATCAGTCCAGACGGGAAATAAAAAAATATTGAGTATTCGCTTGTTTTCTGAGCGCGAATGCAGACCCCCATAGAAACTTGTTTTTGTAAAATTCAATCTCAAAATATGTATTGCAGGCAAATTGTGATTTCTCTAGATTCAGATGTGTTTATTTTCTGGGGACTTAATCACTCGACTTTTGAACCGCCATGACTTCGAAACGGCGAATTACTGCCTCTCCCCAGCAATTTTGTCTTTAAAAGAATTGACCCCCTCAACCGTGAATAAGATAGATAATGGAAAAACCCAACCAGATGAAGTTAATTCAAAATATACGTATACTTTGATTTCATAGATCTAACTAATAGTTTTTAGGGTAATTTTAGATGAAAAAGAAAAGAAAATCCTTTTAGAGCACGAATGCAGACCCCAGAGAAATTGACTGACTTATTTCAGGGAAATTCGTCCTTAAAACGTATGCTGTGGACAATGTCCTATCTGCATATTTCGGGAATGCCTGAAGTGATTCCATTTGTCGAGACTCTAAGCACTCGTCGGTTACTGAACCGCCATGGATTTGACCTGAGAATTTCTGCTAAAAAAAGAAATTAAAAAAATATTATTGATCCTCTGTGAGTGGGTTCAAATAAATGATGGGGAAACATCCTAGATTATGCCGATTTAAAAGATATGAATAGTTTGATTTCATAGATATAACTTTGATTGTTTTTTTCTGAAAACACGGAGAAAGAATAATTTTCGACAGAATAGTTTTCGGAGACCGCGGACGGCCCCCCAAGAAATCGACAATTTTTTTTATTGCAAAATGCAACCGAAAAAAATTGTACTACAGGTAATTATAGACCTGCTGATTTCAGATATGCCTCTATTCCTGTTCTGTGATGTGTTTTTCTTGACATTTTAGAGTATCAACACACTCATGTATACATATACGTAAGCACTTCATAATAAAGATATCAAAAAATTAAGATATTAACATTCTTTTTACGTTACATCAGTTCAGGAAGCCATTAACTTGGTCACTCATACGACATAACTAAAAACACAATTTCTATTTGGAAAAGAAAATATTCATTATGAATTTTAAAAATATGAATTTAGAAACCGTGGGCTCAGAATTCAACTTTAAACTAAATTAAAACACAGAACACCCCTCAAAGCAATAAACATTAGCCAAACACAATTAATGCTCGAAAATGTTTGCTTTTGTTTCTGAATCAACACAATTGAGAATGGAAAAAAATATCAGTTTATCAGCCATAAAAGTTCAACTTGAAGGTAAACGATTTCAATGAATATTTCTTCAGCAAAGCCAATTCCAGGAAAGAAATGTATGGATACATTTGTGTTAAATGTTTCTCAGTGTTAATTTTCCGGTTAAAATAAATGTTTTGAAGGCTGATCCGAGAATAGATATCTCTTCTTTTTTTTAAAATCAAATTCAATGTGTAAACTACGTAGATTATTCAGATTTTATGATGAAATCGACTTAAAATCACATTTACCAAAATTGTATATTTACAAGAAAATCAACGCAGCGAGTGATCTCGTTACGAGAACCTAATGTTTTTACAAGTCATTTACGAGTCATTAACAAGTACAAAAATGTCCTGACTGACTACTTAACAAGCCCCATTCCCATTTAGTCTGGTGAATTACACGAGACTGTATTTGTTTCAATACGAATAACTCCTAATTAAGTCAGTTAATTTCATGCAAAATAGTGTGGAAAGGTTTTGCTAATGAAAAAGAGATACGTGTCCGTTTTTAATGGTGGGGTGAGGATGGCATAGAGATTAAGTTATGTACTATAGGAAGGTAACCCTTGGTCTAAAGGGTGGGGTTGGCCCTGGGCAAGCAGGCCTCATCTTAAAAATATCAGACTGGTGGGATATTCTGTCCACAATCTCAGACGTCTACGGCCCTATTGCTATAGATATCAGCCCCAAACAATCTTCGTTTGTAAAGCCAAGCCATTCATTCATTCAATCATATGCCTTGGGGTCCGTTCGGAGTTGGGATGATCACATATTTCTCACCGGAGGAATGAGTTGGGTCGGAACAAATAAAGGCCAAGATTTTGACAGTTGATTTTCAAGGCAAATGGACCCTTCCCACTAAAAGTGGCAATTTTCCGATACCCACTCATTCTACTGTCGTAATCTGCTTAATGAATACCATAGAGTTTACACATGAGTACGCAAAAGTATTCAACCATCAGATAATGTTCCTTGTTTTCCGAATAATTACTCCTAATTGGATTTGATGACATTTATCAACTCACTTAGTGTACTACTGTTTTCTAAGTGGATTGATCATGTATAAGAAAACTAATACCATTAATTATTTGGGTTACACAAATAGTAATAATTACGCTTATATAACTATCTGACTCCGAGTGAAAAGATTTGACAATAAATTACGTCATCATGATATCTACAAATGACGCATTCTGATACGCCCTGCATGTTGTAATGCTCAACATCACTCAGCAAGGACTGCATTAATTCATTTTACAGATTAATCACTCATCATTACGAAAACCAAAGAGTACACCGAGGGATTGAAAAGAAATCGATTGGGGCTTATCAATCCACGGAAGGCTAGAACATTTCCAAGCTCATTCACTTGATAATCCATCATCAACTCATTGTTTATAAGGTTCTTAATGTATTATAATTTCTTAACTTAATTCCAAATACTTATTTCAAACAGTTACGTTAAAATCATTATGTGACATCGAGGCTGTTCAGCCAGTAGTTGTTCATATGTCTAATTTTGGTCTGTAAACTTTTCCATTCGAATCTATATTTCTATCAGTGGTCATATATATTCAGATATTTCCCAAAACATGGCCGAAATCAAATAAGTACATGCATCCGTATATATATATATATATATATATATATATATATATGAGAGAGAGAGAGAGAGAGAGAGAGAGAGAGAGAAAGAGAGCTGTTTTCTAAAGGGGTTTCCTAGAAAATTTAATTGTTGAAAAGGGTTCCCCGAGTAGTCGAAATTCGAAGACCCTTGGGCCGTATTAATAGTGCAATGTGGACTAAATATCACAACTTCTGTTCCCATCTCCCCACGACTCCTTGAATACAAGTGGAAGATTTTTAAAAATTAACTCATTTTTTCATGAGGTGTTTTACGATGTCAAATCCGTCAGAGTCAGCCCGTAGCATAAACAAAATAAGCAGCTGTTTAGGGTCCCGGGGCCACCAAAGGACACCCAAGAGTGATAAGTGGGGCTCAAGAGGAGTATAGGGGTCCCCGAGACGTGGTGGGTAGTAAACACAATTAATAAAATACTGTTTCCTCCACCTTGCTTCATTGTTGGAGTAGTTTTTTTTTGTTTTTTTTTATGTCTCGCTGACTATTTGCTTTTTTCTCCTAAGATATCGTGGCTGGTTCAACCCCTTAAAAAACAGCCTCCTGCTCTCTCTCTCTCTCTCTCTCTCTCTCTCTCTCTCTCTCTCTCTCTCTCTCTAAGATGTATGCACCTATGGGGCCTTGTTTTTTGGAAATATCGTAATGTGTGTGACTCCCACCAAAAAAATACAAACTTGTATGGAAAAGTAAGAATGACTTTTACTGACCAAAATTAGATACATGAACGACTACTGGTGGAACAACGTCTGTGTCGTAAATAACCGAAACGTTGATAATTTCAACGTAACTGTTTGGAAGAAAAGTACTGTGAATTTGATTAAGAGTCATAATACTTATGAACAATTGATTGATGATGGATTATTAAGTATATTGCGAAAATTTCAAAAAATGTTTTTTTCGGAACCCCTGGAAAGGTCACGTGGTGATCTGGTATTTTGAATACCGCTGGTAAAGTCTATATTTTTTGTCCTACAGGATACAGATTTTCTGCACTATACGAAAGTAAAGCACTTGAAATCCTTCCTGAGCCCAAATGGCGTAGAGCGGAGAAACAATTACCATTAATTCACCTGAAAACATTCTTTTTCGTGTGAGGATAGAAAAGTGACCTTCTATGATATTTGCTACTATCGCAGTAAAGTGTGACTTTAATTTTGGAAAGACATGTTGGCTGAGGAAAGGTTTGCAGGATTTTCTGAGTGCCTAATAAGGACCACATGAGGCTAGGCAGTCAAGCGTACTTCAAGCTTTCCACTTCAGCATCGAGACAGTCAGACATAAGATGATTTCTTGGATCTGTGAACGCTCAAAGAGATTTACCTTATAAATCAATAGTGATTTCACCCCGCTTTAGGGCATTTTGGATTGGGAGGGAAACACGTCGTTTGTGAATGTGTGAAATTACAAGAAACATAAAACTCTTGAAATGGGTATAAATTTATAACGATAAGATCATTAACGCATTTTCGCTGTTACCGGCAGCACTGATAACCTTTTCTAGATTCCAATTATCCACAACCCTACCTGCTGGGTTTTCTAGTACTTGGTTAGCATATATTAGATTATTTCCTGCTGTTTCCTAACGTTTTCTTTAAAGGAAAGTCATTCCAGAGAAGGGTTACTGGTCTTGCGTAAGAAACAGTCTCGTTTGGGACAGATATCAGCTGGCAGATGGTAAATTCAATTAAAAACCTTCCCTTCTGTCGAAACAAGCAATGGAATTGCTAACTTCAGCAGCATTACCAAAATTTCCATGAAGGACTTTCTGTTTTATTAACTGAGACATAACGACAACAGGAGAAAGTAACGATGTTTCAAGATGTTTGTTTATAATCAAAGCATATCAAACTATGTTTATTTACCGCTTATATCACTTTGAAAAACGAATTTCCCAGTAATGAAAATCAATAATGAAAATTTATTCTATCAAGCAAAAATTGTTGAAAACAAGAACCAGAAGTTCAATGAAGCGTCCACGATGAAGTTTAAATGCCATTATTGCCTGATCGCGTGATTCAGGTTGGGAGATTGTTGTACGAAAGAAGCGTCTCATCAAAGGACACATTTCAACCAAGTGTCAAGTAAATCTAGCTTGAAACAACTGAGAAGATCGATTTTGAAACAAATTTTAAACGCCATTTCTTTTAAATGATTTACTAATCCTGAGTGAGAAGTAATCTACGTAAGAATTGTTTTAGCAAAGGTCACTTTTCAACCAAGTTTCAAGTAAATCTGACTTAGAACAGCTGAGACACAATATGGGTACAGATTGACGGATGGACGGACAGAAGCATAGACAGGGCCTCCTCTAAAGGGGGTAGAGTGCCTCTAGAAATAGAACCTAGCAATACAGTTTGTATCAGAGGGTACAATAAGTAAAAAAGCTCATTTCATTTTACATCGTTTAATCTTTGTTAGTTTTTCTTTTACTTTTCTGTGTCGATCCTTCCCCTTCTAAATTCGATTCCTTTGGTTGCTTCTTAATGTACATTCTGCCAAACTATCATTGATTATTTGCATTGAATGGCTGTTTATTATATATATATATATATATATATATATATATATATATATATATATATATATATATATATATATGGCAATAAGCCTCAACCAGTTTCGTACATATCTACAGAAGTTTGATATAATTCTGTTTCTGGTCATTATAAACAGATACACGCACACACATTATATACACACACACACACACACACATATATATATATATATATATATATATATATATATATATATATAAACTGCATTAAATGCGAAAGATCAATGATTCATGGTAGTTTCGCAATGTTTACATTAAGAAAGGGCCATAGGAATCGAACCCGAAAGGAAAAGTATACTCTATATATAATTTCTGGTTTGTTTTGTAGCTTTGCAATTACATTTTCTATCTAGATTTCTATTAAATTTTGAGTTCATTTGATAAATAATTTCATGTTTGAAGATTATTCTTTCCATGTTGTTCATGCAGCTGTATGACAATTTTGATTTGTTGAAATCTGGTGTAATCTGTCTTTCAGTGGGGAAATATTTTCTAAATCCGAGAAAATCTTACCAACGTTTGCTCATCGAAGGGTGTGGAAAGCCAGATAATACATCTTTTTCTGCATCTTTTGTTTATTTTGTTTTCTTTTGTTTTGATTTTTACTCATTATTAGATTTTAGTTTTACAAATCCGCCATCTTCTGGTGCTTTTTGGTACATTTGGAAGTTTTTTCAAATCTTATTGAAACTCATTTTCTTGAATTCTCCAATTAATTGTTTTCTGATTTTGTCAAATTTTTGGCTATTGCAATAATCAAACATATAAGCCTATATTAGATGTATCTATAAAGTTTATATAAGAATTATAATCCAATCAAATTCGATGTCTGGGCAGAATTATAAGCACCCATTGCAACGTCAAAGTCTTTGTCTTTCCCATATTTGTTGTACATGACATTTGTTTTACTGATTGTTATTGAATAGAATTGATCTTCTACATTGCATAATTATATTGATATCATAGTGATTAATGTTGGTACATGTCTACTCCATTTTTATGGCGTTATCAAGGGTTTCTTCAGTTATAAAAAGACAAAAATTAATAATGTCGAATTGTATGAAAGTTGCCTTATTTTTACCTTCAATTTTTTTAAACCAGTCTATTGTTTTTAAGGTATTGATCGATTGGTCAAATCCGCAGTAATTTTTCTCATTCTTGTGTTGATTCTCTCCTGTATAATTTTGTGGATTTTTTCTCTGCTGTTCAGCTGGATTAATGAGTCTGGCCGGTTTGTAGGTAAAGTCTTTCTTGTAGTTTTTAAGAACTTCATATGCTATTTTTTCGTTTTGTTGATTTTTTTTACCATTTTTAGAGTTTTTCCCTTGAGAAGTTTGATCTAGTCAACAGGTTTCATTTTACATGTGTTTGTTTTTATCGGCTTTAATCCATATTTATTTTGATTTTTTTCATTCTGCACACTTCATGGATCAGTTCATTTTAGAGTTTTATGGTCGTATTCGATTGACTTGACCGTATTTAGGAGTAAGTTTTCTGAACTTTCAAGGAGTTGATTTGTTGGCGGTGTTTTGGAGATCTTGAAATTGCAATTTTTGGGGTTGTTTCTTGGTTGTTTCAGGAAGTAGTGTTTTAATTTTACAAATCCACTATCTTCCAGTGCCACCTCATTCTTGCGATTACATCCTCAATTTTCTCTGTGAGTTGTATCAGATGTTGATTCTTAGACGGGACAGGTATATCTCTTACTAAATGGTCTATTACAATTTTTTTCCATAAGATATTTTGTTGAATAAAGTAATCTAAAAGGTACAAAACCATATTCAGAGATACGGTATCTCTCTCTCTCTCTCTCTCTCTCTCTCTCTCTATATATATATATATATATATATATATATATATATATATATATATATAATGCGTCTATCTGTCACGTCATAAAAAAATCCTCAACAAAGGCGCAAAATTTGTCATCATCATGAGTCTTTTATTGTCTGTCGTTGGACATAGACCTTCTCCAGGATTTGCCAAACCTCTCAAACTTGGGTGTCATGGAGCCAATACTTTTTGGGCTTGTCTTATTTGTCTCTCTACCTTATATTGCACCGACCATAATTTCGGATATCATATCTGGGGATCCATGTTGTGAGTCGTGATGACCAGCGGCTGTCTGACGCTCTTGCAACATGACCAGCCCATTGCCATTTGAGTTTTCTAATAGAGTCTACGATTTCTCGGTTTTTCCGCAAACATATTGTGCTGTTTTGTGATCTCTCCATGTGAGGTTTTAGCATGACTTTTTCATGTGTTCATTGAATGGTTCTCAGTTTGTGCGTCAGTCTATTGATTGAGTTCAATGTTCAAGCTCCATAGGTGACTATCGAAAGGATGCATTGGTTGTATACCCTTCTTTTTGGGGGTGATGGGTTTTTCTCTTTCTTGAAGATTGAACTTTCTTTATTGAAGGTCAACCATCGTAGACTGACTCTTTGATTGATTTCTTCTTTTGATGATTTCATACAGATTCGTTGTCCAACGCAGATGTATTGGTATACTTTCTCCAGCTCGGCGTTTTAGCTTACTTTCGTTGTGCATTTTCGAGGAAGTTTTTCCAATTATAATAATAATAATAATAATAATAATAATAATAATAATAATAATTATTATTATTATTATTATTATTATTATTATTATTATTATTATTATCATTATTATCATCATATAACAGTGTGTAACTTTTCCTTTTACTTATTCTGTTCCAGAGATATGAGTTATTTTTTATTGGATCATGTCTGAAAAGCATAGAAAATGTCAGCTATTCCTTTCAAACTTTGCTTTTGGGACCAGGGTAGGATGAGTTGATATTCTCCTACTTCTAATTGAACAAAGATTAAATTTGTACATTTAATCAGTCAATGAAAGAAGAAAAACAATTATATATGAATATTACTGTCCTTGTAACAAGAGCAAAGTTTGAAGGGAATAATTTTCAACACTTATTACTCATAAGCAATCAAAAAATAATACTTACTACCTAGGAACATAAATCGTGTTGGATGGTGTTGTTTATAATGAAATAACTACTTTTGTCTTTTCATCATTATCACCTCCATCATCAGTCATCGTTGGGCATAGATCTTCCCCCGATCTTTCTACCACGGACGTTGCGAAGCCAGTACTTTCAGAACTTGTCTAGTCAGTCACGCCATCCAATTTTCTACTGGATTTAATTCCGTATATAATCACTGGGGGTCCACACTGTGAGTTATGATTTCCACTGCTTGTCTGCCATTCTTGCAACATAACCATCCCGTCGCCATTTGAGTTTTCTAATCTATTCTTTATATATCCCTGACTCTTGTTTTCTCTGGAATGTACTGTGCCGTTTCTCACAGTCATATAGAAGATGATTTTTCTCGTTGCATGTTGCTTGGTTTGAGGGTAAATAATTTGGTAGGATTCCATGTTTCAACACCTTAGGTGACTATCGAAAGGATGCATTTGGTGCATTCTCTTCTTTTCAAGACTAATGGGCTTTTCTTGTTCTTGAAGGTTGAGCTTGCTCAACTGAAAGCTTGCCCTCCTAGAGTGATTCTTCGTCTGATTGTTGTGTCTTTGGCTTTCCCATATTTGTTGTACATGACATTTGTTTTACTGATTAAACAACTGGTTTTGTTTGTCAATGTGCCCCCTTTAAACATCGGTGCAACTTAACCACATTCAGCACAATTTTGGCCAGCATACTGAACCAACCTGGGGGAACGTTTTTCAAAAAGCATTAAGAAAATATATTTTGAGGGGTTATAGAGGGGAATTCTATTCACAATGTATCTACAATACTAAACTGAGCCTTGTTTTCCGTTCCATATACACTTATATATTCTATCATTCTATTATCTATCCATCTCTCTCTCTCTCTCACTCTCTCTTCCTCTCTCTCTCTCTCTCTCTCTCTCTCTCATATATATATATATATATATATATATATATATATATATGTATGTAATTGCTGGCAGATAGTTGAGGTGCACACCTGAGAAAGCGTCACGGCTGCTCGGACGTGTAGTCTCAAAGTTTTTTTTTGCCTTAACGGACCATCTGTCTTCAGGGTTTACAGATCAGAGGGATAACAAAAACAATAAAAGCAAAAGTAAAAACAAGCTAAGATAAGTATTTGTTTTCATAGGTGGGTCAATGGCGTGGTGCTGAAGAAACGGAATTTAGAAGATCTGTTTGCAATCGTTTTAGTACACAGATAATCTATTTTCCGATGTATTTTCTACTTCTGTTTCTTCCTTTTTCACTCCAGTACACAGATTGTCTACCTTTTTTTTCTTTTCATTTTATTTTACTGTTTCTTTTTCTTGTCCTCCTTTGTGCCCGTCATCGCTTTTGCTTCTAAAGAAAAAAAACATAAAACGAAGTTCATTCCGTGTTGGTTGTAGAAGACTGAGTAACAAAACCTTGTGAAGACATTTCTTTCAAATACATCAACAGTATCTACTACCTATATTTGTCTGTCACGATTTTTATTAAAAGGTTTGGAATAGGGATGATCAATAAAGTTTATTTCTCCCGTCTTGAGTTGTTCTGTAATCTCCGAAAATGGCTTGAATGATGAAAGAACACATGGGCACAAAGTAGTCACTAAATTAGTATCAACTCACATTGTAAATTGAACCTATTTTGGAAGGAAAATCTCAGATATTTTTTCTCACTGACAGGAGTGTGTGTGTGTGTGTGTACAAAACTTCAGGTTTACTGTGAACGGTAAGGGGTGGACAAAGTCTGGGTAGATAGATTGTTAGATAGATAGATAGATAGATAGATGGATAGATAGAACACCTGAATAAGCTAAACCCACACTTTGCATTCTTCTCAGTTTGATGGTTCTGGGGATTAGGTCCCATGTTTCAGCACCATAGATGACTATCAGGAGGATGCAGTGGTTGTATACCCTTCTCTTTAAGATGAATAGGATTTTCAGAGATTACATGCGAAAATGTGACGGGTAAAATATGAGATGGTATGATAAACTGGATGAGCTCAGAAAGTATTGGCTCCACGACGTCTATGATAGAGAAGTCTGGCGAATCATCGGGATGGTCAATGTCTGAAAACAGATGCTGATGAAAGACTGATGATGATGATGATGATGATGATGTGCCGGGGGATAGGAAATGATCCTTGTGACACCAGGATAGTGGTTGGTGGCGTCAAGTTCACGGGTCCCAGTAAAGGGCTGGAACATCTGTTTAAATGCAAATGAAACTACATGACTCATTTGCATTTACTTTTTTTTTCTTCCCCGAGACTGTATTTACCCTGCAGGAATATAGATGAAGCGTTATAACGATTAAATTCATACAGTGTGATATCTCGTAAGTTTATAGTTATATATACATATGTATATTTGCATTACATGGGTGCCTGGTTCATTATGTACCCATCCGTGAGAGAATATCTGATTTTGATAGAAAATTTACCAGTGAACCTAAAGCTGTGTTATCATGCACATGCGTGGATGAGGACACACGTTTTGGTTTTTTGAAACAGAAACTATCATCAAAACTGTCACCTAAACTGGTGAAACAGGTTTTTTCAGTTTTCGAGTCAGTCTGGCTGGCTATTTTTACTCCTTATTATGTCTTCAGAAACTGTTTTCTTTCTTTTCTCATTTTCAATCGGTTTTTAGTTGGAGTCCAGTTTACAATCTGATTTCATGCCTAACTGGTCCCTAGTTTATGCACGCTTGTTTTGGGAAAAATTAGACTTTTTAATGATTGCTGCCCAACGAAAGGTGGACAGGTAAATTGTTCATTGATCACCCCTTCTTCAAACGTTTTGATAGATCACCCCAATACGGCATACTGCCAAAAGATGTCTCCGAATGATAGTGTATGTATGTATGTGTGTGAGTGTGTGTGTGCATTTTATGGATTCATGTATTTTTACACTCTTGGATTTATATGCATATGTGATCATGTCTCTGCGTAAGTGAACCAGGTCTGTCAAGAAAGCATCCAGCCATTCTTGAATCTTCGCAGACCAGTTATGCAGCCTTGATGTTACTTGCCAACCAATTAGAAGGGACCTTACTTCACATGCATGAACAAAATCTCTTCCATAGGGTTACTCAGTTGGCAGTGAAACGTCATTGGGCGCAGTCACGATCACCGAACGAGTCATCGTTCATGTCTCAGTCAGCGTTTTTGACAATGCATATCCCAAGTATTTCAGTTCCAACCCCGAACAGTACAGATCTGCCCCACTCCCAAGACAGCTGGCTTTTGCCGAAAAGATTTCATAAAGTCGAGAGGGCGTGACAATGCAGCTGATGGTGACTTCGTAGGAGGACTTTGCAAACTGATTTGAAAAAAGGAAATGTACACTTGGATAAGTTTGTGAGGTCAGAAGGGTAGAATAAGGCTCTTTTACCCTGGGGAGGCTATATTGTCGTTGATGATAAATGGCTAGACACCTTCCGATCAGATTTCTGCAAGCCAATTTATTCATAAGAGGATATGTAATAACACTTACAGACACACACACACACACACACACACACACACACACACACACATATATATATGTATATGATGACAATAATAGGAGATTATTAGTTACATGAGATGTATTCCAGGATTATTAGTTTCTTCCGAGAGGCTGAAAGCGGTCAGATTCGTCAGGTTAACTTCAATTCAATATAAGATCAATTTAAGACGCTCACAAGAGACTTCTAGTCGTGAAATAACATATAACGTAACATATAATCTCATATCATAATCATTCTAAAAGTCCTATCCACAAAGATATTGAGCACTCTGTTTATAGAAATTACAATATATATATATATATATATATATATATATATATATATATATATATATATATATATATTCAAGAAAGCTTTAAACACTAAACATTAAAATACCTTTTCAATGATATTTAGTGTCACTTCAGTCATCTATTTCTTAATATCTGCCAAAATAATTTATGCAATTTTCTACAGTGTTGCTTTCCTTGTTTCACATTTACTCTGTTATTATGGTACAATGTATATTTTTTCTTTTGTTCGGATCATCAGTTGTTTACCTGTGTAACTGTTTCGGGCATTTTAAGAATGAAACAATTATATAAACATGGCAACCCAGCAGTGTGGATAGAACACCACGTACCTTCCTTATTGTATAGCTTATGTCATATATCTGGTTTGTCACCTTATTTAAGGCTTTATGTGTATTGTACATTGATGTTTTATACTACTTATCACTTATTTTATGAAACAGGTTTTACTCCGTAGGTTACGCAAAAATGTTTCTTAGGATAAGATATCAGTAAGTATAATAAGAGACATGACATATATATATATATATATATATATATATATATATATAGATAGATAGATACATACATTACCCGACGGAAATAATCATAAATTGCGTTTTACTACTGTATAATATCATTCTGAAATTATCTGGAGCGAACAATTTGTACTTGAAGCAGTTGTTTGGGCCTTTGCATTACCAGCGGCTGTTTAGCTCAATGGTAACAGAAACGGTACATTGAAGCAGCTTCCCTATTGGTCGCTAGTTTGATTCTTTTTATTGTTTAAACGTTTGGGCCAAATGATACATCAACTGTGTAATAAAGGGATACACAACCATATATAACAAAGAAAGCTAAAAAAAAAAATAGGAGTTGTCGATGAATAAAGACGGTAGAATCGGTGATCGGAGTTCAAACTCCAGTCTGGGTTGGTTATGTTCACTACACACAAATGCGTGGGAAAAGCATGGATCAATCTCTTGTATGGGTAAAATAACCTTGAGAACGCAGCCAGTGTAGGAGAAGGACAGCTCTGATCTCCAACTAGGGTGTGAAGCCGCTTCAATGTAGTTTGACGCCCGATTAGACGTCCATCCGGCATTTCCTGCAGCCAAGCCAATGTCAGTCGTATCATTCTCAGCTTACGTCTGGACTACATTGGCAAGGCAGGGATGAGGGATTCTGACGATTGGGCATCCCAGAACCTCTATACTCTTCCCCAGCATGCCATCGTGAACGTGGGACGTTCTATTGTCAGTACAGATAATAGCCATATATATATATACATATACATACATATATGTATATATATATATATATATATATATATATATATATATATATATATATAAGTGTATGTGTGAAAGAGAGAAAAGCTTGCTATACTTACTTTCATCCTGCACAGCGCCAAATGGAAGGAAATTAGAGATTTGAAGTGTATTGCGTCTGTCTTTTGCATTAAAAATTCAGTCCTTTGCCAAGAAAGACACAAACTATCAGTAATAGAGTAATGATTTCAGTCAGCATTAATAATTGGGAAAGTCACGGGACATTATCTATGTTTCCTTATAGGAGAACCTCTTCAATCCAAATTTCCACTGTTTTCACATCAATTCTTTTAGTCTCAAATAAGGGAAATTATTGCACTCACCCTAAAAAAAACAAAAACAATTTTACGATGTCATAGTCTACCGAATGAATAAGTATGTATATACCCTTTTGACACATATACGCACACATAAGTTTCAAACCTGTATCAAAGAATCAAATATAATGCGGAATTAAGTTAAATCAAAGACCTTTTATTCAATAAAAGGATAACAAAGACAGTTTAACTCAATTTCCACAAGCAAATACACCCAAAGTTGTGTTTTACTTTGAAAAATAATCGCAGATACGGTTTTCTTAAAACAAGAGTAACGCTTAAACTAATTAATAATTTAGAATAATCTCATTAGTTTATTGAATAATTTTGAACAATGAGAGAGAATTGGCTGAGAAAGTCAAGGTTAGGTAAATTGACTAAAGTAGTTTCTCCTTCGGTTTGTTCTCTTTCAACTTAAGGTAGACTGAGAGTATATAGACATTGCGGCAGAACTTTGGTTTTCCATGCTAGGTGATAGAAATAAGTTACAATATCGTGAGGAGAAAGTTATTGGCGTGATAAAGTCAGGGGGTATCGATGACACGTATCAATTGATGGTCAAAATCGCATGGTGTGGAATTAATATGAGGCCTGGCAAAATTAGTGACAAGGTTGGGTCAGCCTTGATTGACGTATACCTCGTGCTTAGATTATAAACTGCGTGACCAATTCTATTGTTGATCAGTTAAATGGTTTTCCGAGCTGAAAAAAACATCTGCTATTGAACAGTCAATTGGGAAACATGAAGGGAAGGAGAATATTTCCTCCATTGAGAGATTCTTTCATGCTCATCTATTCATGCATTGTCCAGATAATGATCAGATTGATCCTAAGTGGTCTGAATTCCTTCAGTTGGACGTATACATTATAAATAATATCAGGGCGGCCTATTTTTCATCTTTGCTCTTTTGCTCCAATCCCGATGCTCAGGTTGTTTTGTTGGTTGTTTTTTGTCAAACTCTTACAGAGTTGACTTGATCTTTCCTAACCTAACAACAATGATAAGTTCAGACTTCCTGTTAAGACTAAAACGTGACAGATTTTAAAACTAAAAAATGAACATTTTTTTTTTAGTGAAGGATTGAAAGAGGAGGAAGAAATGAGACACGATCCCATCCTTACGTCATCAATCAACGAAAGATATAGAGAGAGAAAGAGGGAAACAGAAATAAAGAAGGAGAGAATGGAAGAAAAGGAAAAGAAAGAGATTAATAGAAAATGGATAGCTATGGACGCTAGATTGAATCATTTGGTGTTCCTAAGAGAATATTTTTATTCAATTTATCATTCCTTTCTTTGTTATCTTTGCTATAATTCTTTTCTTTTTTTCTTTCTTTTCTACTTTTCTCAGCCCTAACCGTCAATAGTAAGAAACTTGAGATTTTTCACACACACTCTCCCTTCAATGAGTTGAGAAAATATTTTTTTCAATTGTGCTTAGTGGAAGAAATAGTTGATTTCAGGTTGGATTTTAAAAGAGGCAGCAAGTTCCTTTTCCTTTGAAATTTTTTCTTTTATATTTTTATAAGGCAGCATGGATTGGAAAATCTGAGACCTGAACTCGCGTACCGTATTTTGAGGATTTCTTATGACATAGACAACACCTTAAGCAGCAAAAATGTAATGAAAATGTTGCCCACCTTCCGATTCTCTCATCTCTCTTTCGACGCCCTCAGAAAACTAACTAACTTAATTTCCTGTTAATTCTCTACACTTTCATAACTACCTAACCCCCCTTCCCCCCTTTCTCTTACTACCTAAGCAGTACATTTTGAAATTTCTACATCCTTCTTTCTTTGTGAATAAAGGAATATTTCAAATAAGATAGGGAATACTTCAATGTGTTAAATTGAAATTAGTAAAATTGAAATATTTCAAAGAGAATAAGTAATATCTTAATCTTAATCCCAGAAGTCTGAAACTGATGATAACGTTTGGATTTTACAGATTTCTATACATGATTTGAAACTGTAAGCGTTGAGTGAGAAAAAGAATGTAGGCAAACAGAAAAGGGAAAAAAAGTAAATAGATTTTCCCACCCCCTATTCTGATACATCTCTGAACTCGAGTCGCTTTTGGGATTGCCGCCTGAATTGGTGCCTGCATGTAGCATTTAAGCTTGTACACGTTTTCGACCATTGCAAATCAAATGCAATGTCTGGTGACTGTGGACCCTTACCCACGAAGTACTTCCCCATCACTCTAAAATTGATACGGTCAGGGGTACTCGCTGACGTCAGCTGCAATTACTAGAAAACATCTGGTTTTCATTGTTTTTATGTCCAGTTATAAAATACAATCTTTACTGGTGTGATACACCTAGTTGAAATACAGAATTTCCTTCGTTAAAAACTGACCATGTATCTCAAATTCAAGCAAGTGGAATAGCAAATAAATGTCGGTATTAGAGTCACTTTGACGAACCTTTCATCAAAGGGCAAGAAAATGGAAATCTGATGACCATACATGATAAGAATGCATTCGATCAGTATAACGCATGATCAAAGATATCATGAACTATACACAGTCTTTCGTAAACAACTCGCTCTCCAAAGTTACCTTCAACGGGGGAGTTTCTGTTTACGCATGTGAAGTGAGATTCCTTCCAATTGGTTGGCAAACATCGAGGCTGCACACCGGTCCTCAGGACAAACCACTTACGCTTATACAGAGACTTAATCACATATGCCTATCAATACCCGAGTATAGAAACAAATGCACCCATAGAATTATGGGGGTAAAATGCACATATGCACACACTTGGAAAGGCGTAAAACGTTCTTTTTTTTTCCTGTTGCTAAGAGGTTTAACGTCTGGATACATTAGTTGTTAAGAGGTTTAGGATTTAGAGACATTGATTTCAAGTAAAGAAAACAATCCTGAGTATTGATCTGTTGAGCAGTAATTCTAATTGAAGGGGATCAGGAAGAACACATGATTCCTATATTTATTTTTTTATATATTACTAATAACCAGCTGCTTTGTGTTCTCTAATTGTCGAGCGAATAGAGGAATAGTAACAAAATTATCAATTGCCTAGAAAAGAATTAAGAATTCTAATGTATAAAAGGAATGAGAGGGATCTTGAAATACATATTGAATATCAACAATAACAGATCTGGTTAGTCACGAAGTAGAAACCGTCCTGTGGCCGATGTGTTTTGGCAGTATGCTGGGTTAGGGATGATCAATTAAAAGTTTGAAATAGAGGCGATCAATGGATAAATTACTACCCTCGCCTTTTGTTGGACACTAAAAAGTTTGAAATTTCAACAAATAAAAACAAGAGGGACCAGTTTAGCATGAATTTATACATGAAAATTGGACTTCCCTTGAAAAACCTATTTGGAGGAAGAGACTTTTTTTTAAAAAGTGTTTTTCTAGACATAATAAAAAGTTAGAGTTGAAAGGTTCAGCCCTCTAGCTCCATTTGTATGATTTATACACCTGGTACATACATGCATTGTTAATCAGCCGAACCAACTTGAAAACTGAAGAAACTTATGTTGACAACTTTGGTGACATTTTTGTTGACTGTTACGATTTATGCTATTGGGGTTATTTTCATTGAACCATCGTAGCCATCAAAGATGACAAAAGGTTCTATGATATATATATATATATATTTGTGTGTGTGCGTGTTTATGTTTTTGATTGTATAAGTGGAAACATGCTTTGACCCTTTTAGGGTCCTATTCTGGCGGGTTTATTAATAAAATCTAGATTCTCGAGAATTTGGATGTTTCTGGATGTATTTCACTTTATTTTAGATGTTTTCGTGTGGAAAACGCCAGTGACGCCAGATAAAGAATTTTTCTTAGTCCATATTTATTCGTCGATTATTATTATTTTTTTTTTACAAGACTTTGGTTGTTCGATTATTAACTGCGATGGCGAGCCTCTTATATTTCTTTAAACTTTTTTTTTTCATACAAGGTGTTGGATTGTATTTGTTTTTTTGAAGAAGACTTTCTCGGGGTTATTCTTTGCCTAAATTCTTGTCAATTCTTTATCAGTTTCCAAAACCTATCTCTTGCCTGCCTCAGAGTGATGGTAAGGAAACTAGTCTCATTAAAACATTCCTTTGATGTTGAGTTTAATACTCACTAGGTACTGCGTACGAGACAAGGGTCAACTTTAATTTTATCAAGATGACTGCTTTCAAATATTTACTATGCTACACTACATAAATAAGTATGAGGTTACAACTGTTAAGCACTCAGTAAGAGTCGAACACACTACTGTAGTAATGATCTATAAGATTTGTAAACCAATAAACCACAGTGATGCACTCTTAATGACTATTTATGCTCGTTAATACCTTTATGAAAATTTTCTTTTAGGAAGTCCATATTATTTACCGCTAGCAAGTCTATGTTTTAAGGAACTCCTGAAAAACTGTTTTATGCAGACAAGAACAGCGGTTGAAGTGGTTCTAAGCAAAATTTAAGCATTTTTTGTTTTTGATGGAGATTTTATTGGAAACTGTCAATCAAGATTGTCAATATAGGTTTCTTCAGGTTTCAAGTCAGTCTGGC
>OY735203.1:5961856-6051856 GCA_963457665.1 Thysanoteuthis rhombus | reverse complement strand
CTCCCGGTACTCTCACCATGGACGGTGGACGCATCGTTGAACTCAAGGTTCCTGTTGTTGTTTTTTTAAATGATTTCAATACTTTTACTATTCAAGTCAATCCTTTCTATACTTACTATTTACTTTTTTTTACTCTTCTTTATATTGAATAACCGGTGCCCCCAAAGGTGGCAAGGGTCCTGTCTTTTTCTTAAATGAGCTTGTGTTTGTGTGTTTCAATTTTTCTGGTCGTTTTTGTTTGCAGACTTGAAAATTGGCACTAGACCCCTTCTGGAAATGTTTTTTTGATTTTTTTTGAATTCTGGGGCATTTTTGATGCCTTTTTTTTAGTTCATTAATAACATCTAGATTCTCCAGTTTCTACACTATTCTAAATGTGTTCCTGTGGAAAACACCAGATATGTCATAAATAGAATTTATTCTGACCATATTTATTATTCGATAGATTTTATTCACATGATTTTAAATTTTGACGCTACGGTTGTTCTTCTTTTCTGTCGACATTAAACCCTCTTTTTTCTCCTCCACATGATCTCAGAGGCAAAGCTAAAGATTAGGCAGCAAAGTGAGAGGGGGCTCCTTGAGGGAGAAATCCAATTAGTGGACTGCTATTTTAAAAGCTTTTGGAGTCCCCCTTCTCTAGGGGTTCCCTGGAGGGGGGATTCCCCTTCAGCTATGTCCACATGTAGTCTATAGCTTTCAGTTATGTTCTTCCAACTTTTTATTTTCCAAGTTCCTCGAACAACTTTTTCTTCTTTCCTTTCCAATGTGTTCATTATTCTGTTTACTTGTTGTATTCTCGATTTTTTCTTTCGTCTGTTTTGTTAGAAGCCGTCAAAAAAACTGTAAAAATTGGTTTCTTTAGTGTTCAAGTTGTTCACGCAGGTTGGCTATGTTAGTATGTATGTATGAGCAGGAATCACACCAATGGAGCAAAAGGGCTGAATTGTTTCAACATTTACTCTTTATTATGTTTTCAAAAAATGTTAAATTCACCTTGTTTTTAGTGTGGGTTCAATTTCGAAAGTAATTTAATGCCAGTTGGATCCTTCGATTCATGTTCAGGACTATTCACCGTTTAAACTCTATCTAAATTTTCTGGGGTTTCAATTGATCACCCCAACACAGCATACTGCCAAAAGACGTTGGTCATTTCATGGTTTCTGTTGTGACTACTGACACAGCGTGAGCGATTATTCAGTTTATCTAGAGCCTCAGATATGGCTTTTCATCAAAACCAAGGATGTGAACGGATATCATGGTTATCCTTCTATTCGTGCTATTGAATAGACCGGTAAAAATAGAAGAATAGATTCACCCCTAGTACTTCCTCGGTGCATCATTCGCTGAAAAACTACCCAACACAGACGTAAAGCTCGTTTTAAAGTCACTTTGTATTCATAGAATTTATATTTCCCTTTTATTCTGAAGACGTTCAGCCCTTTCTCCAATTGTCTTTTTTCTCCTCCACCCTGTTTGCCATTTCCCTCTTATTCTAGAGACGCTCATTTACGTTCATCTCTTCCTCGTTGACCTTGCCTTCTTATTCTGAAGAGGCTTGGCTTTTAACATATCTCTCTTCCTTTTTACTGTTTCTTGCACGTGTTCTTGTATCTTTCCGTGTCCAAGAATTTCCATCTTAACACCTCGACAAAGCATACTCTATAAAAGAAATTACTTATAATTTGCAACAGAACATGTCTGATTTGGATTTTGAACGAAGCTGTGATGAAAAATGAAGCAATATTGAGAACTATTCACCTAACAATTAGCATGCATTGCGACGATTGGCTGATTTCGTTTCCTACGTATTACTATTAGGGGACCCTGCATCTCCTCACACATATCAAATGAGGCTAATAAAAACACTTTATGTGTAAACATATTTTTAATGGGTCTGGTTGGTCACTCAAAAGAAATCCTCATGTGACGAACGACTTTTCTCATAATGCCGAATGGGGGGGTCAATTGAAAGATTGGGAAAGGGGTAAATGAATAAATTATTTTATTGCATTTTGTTGGACAGTAATCATTGAAAAAAATCTGGATTTTCAAAAAATGAGCTAATTCGAACTGAGTGATCAATTTAGCAAAAACGTACGCGGCAAATCGAACCCCCACTAAAAATCTATTGGGGGATACTTTTCAGAAAGTAAAGAAACGCTGTTTTTTCTAGACATAATGAATAAATGCCGAAATGTTCATCCCTCTAGCTCCATTGTTGCAAGCTGTACTCATGATACATATATAGTCAACCAAATTAACATAAAGATTGGAGAAACTTATGGTGACAGTTTTGGTAGACGGTTTCTAATAGATACATACACATCTTTATGCTGCATAAATTGTAGGGATACAAAATAGTTATATATGTGCATCAATGAAAGGAGGACATCATTACAGAATAATTTGAATTCTGTTGTTTGAAAAACCTAGCCCCAATGATTTCAGCGTTGTGCCCTTAAGAGCTTCTCGCTGTAGCAATCCCTGCAACAATAATCCATAATTTTTCGATTCATGACTTGAGCGATATACATTTTATCCATCTGATAACCCACACAAGATATGAAGTAGTTATCGCTGGGCGGTTTATGACAGCAAGTCTCTTTAAAATTTCAGCACCTTTCATAGTATATAATCAGAGATCACAGCAACACCATACTCTACAACAGTGTTTCTCAACCTTTTCAGGCCCAATCCCCACATGACATCCTCAATAGTTTAAATATAAGATGTACTCAAAGCAGATTATAGAGATATGTGGTAATTTGTCATTGTGAAATGAAAAACATCAACATTGATTTCAAAGGTTCTATTAAGGAAAATGTTATAAGAAGTATATCAATGAATTCCTAAGCAGATACGACTAAATAACAACCGACAGAATCATAGATATATGTGTAATCTCAATGCCTTCTCTAGAAGTTCAAATGCCCTTTTCAGGTCCTCACTAGCCTCAACGCCCCTTTGAGGTCTTTAATCGCCTAAATACCCCTTGAAACTGATTTTCAATCCACCCAATCTTGACTTTAGTATTTCTAGCACAGATCCATATTCGCTAAATATTGAGGGTACAACACTAATCTTCATGCTCATCAACTTGACAAGGACCTGGTAGTTAGTCCTCTTTTTCCGTTTCCGCCTTTTGATCTGCTGGCGCAACAATGCGTACAACCTGGAAGGTTTTTGTCTTTCTTGTTTAAAATTTAGGTCGTCGGCCAGGACGTATAATACTTTTTTTTTCTAGGAAAGTCTCTGTTTTGAACACATACAATTTATGTTTACATGGTGGAACCGAAATTTTTTGCCCAACTATCAATGTATCGGTATTACTAATCTGTATTTTGTATTATTCTTTTGACCATGTGCCACGTGTGAGTCAGATTCTTCAAATGCTAATGCAATCTTTTTTCTTGCAGAATAAGTCATAAATTCAACCGGGTATGAGGGTGATTCAATTTCTTTCAAAGGTGTTAGGGCTATAAAAAGTCATGCCTTCAATTTCCTTTTAACAAGATCTCTTAAATCTGTTGTAGATACATTCATAATATAGATCACGAAACAAAGATCATTGTGGTTCATAAGGGAGTTCAAGAAGAGCAAATACTATGACTGTAACTCCGACCACATTAGTTTTCCTCGTGGATAATCTACGTAGCAGTTAAGCCAATCGGTGTTTGTAGAAATGGTGGACAGTCGGTTGACATCATCTTCACGGTCAATCGGTGCTTAACGATGTCAATTGTCATCTTCAATTTTCTGGGTCTGTTGCTACTAATGTCTATTGTCGGATCAAATATAGAATCTGGACCCCGAAATTGATTCAAATCAAAAGCACGAATTTTCACAGCATACCTTAATCAAAATTTGATTCAATTCATTCAAAACAAGGATGAAATAAAGAAA
Source organism: Thysanoteuthis rhombus (assembly GCA_963457665.1). Lineage (NCBI taxonomy): Eukaryota > Metazoa > Mollusca > Cephalopoda > Oegopsida > Thysanoteuthidae > Thysanoteuthis > Thysanoteuthis major. The sequence continues at coordinate 6,047,950 of OY735203.1, read as the reverse complement.
TAATATTCTGGAGAAAATCTTATCAATAAAACTGAATTTCGATCACGATGTAACTTGAAAATTTGCGCTTGACAAGTTTACATTACTTGAAATCACTATTGAACACTGAAGTATTAATCTGTACTGTCACCGCTAGACGTTGCAACGTAAAATATTGAACAATTGAAAGGAACAACGATTATTACCGCGAGAAAGTAATGTATATTTAAGTATAGACTTAGAATATATTCGTCCAGCGTCGTCATTACATAGCAATCTATGATATCTAATAACATTCATTCCGGTATCGTCAGATATTCACCAAATTATGTCGTCACTATAGCATAGAGTGTAAATAGATTTAACCTAGGTCTGGCTAGACACACAGGAGAAAGAGATTCGTTGAGAATCGAACTTACGACCAAAGATTTGCAAGACGCTGAACATCGGTTAGACCTGAAGGAGAACTTGCAGATAGAAAATCCAAACAGAAGGTATTTTTTGTCTCTGAAAAAAAAAAACAGAACTCATCAAAGAGAAACTAAAATCGATTAAATACTTCTTTCAGGTAAGATATGTCTGAAATTTTGTATATACAGTCAGCATAACTCTGACAGGTGTCAATAATTTTTATGAAAATATCTTTAGGCGGTCACATAAGTTTCAGAATTATAGAGATCAGTATTAGTTTACACACAGACAGGTATATAAATTCCTTTACTTACGTATGCAAGTATTTACGTCATGGTGCAAAATTGAAATTGTAAGATATATTTTGTTGGTAAACAATATTCATGAGCAAAATATATTCCTACTCATCAAAATAATTACGGGTTTTCAAAGTTGACGTGAGATATACTTACAATAATAATGACCAAGTATTCACGTGTATATGCAAGTGCCATTGTATGTAGGAAAAAATAATATAAAATGGGACAGAATATATCTGACTATGCCTATGCAAAACACTAACGAATAGATATATGGATGTACATATATATATATATATATATATATATATATATATATATATATATATATACATATATATGTATGTATGTATGTATGTATGTGTGTGTGTGTGTGTGTGTGTGTGTGTGAAAGAAATAGAATGAGACTTCGAATAGAAAGTTTTCCTTGTAAACTAACATTAGAAAAATATATTCCAATTATAACATAAATTAAAACTCACCATACGAAATACATTTTCAATTATATAAAACTGAAAATATAACTATTAGCGATAACAATAAACATCCCTGATTGTGAATTCCAAACATCAGATATACGTGATGAATATCAAGATCGCATAATAATGGAGATCTTGAAAATACTGAAAAAAAATCTAAACTCAGAAAACGACACTACCTGACTAAATTATATAGAAACAAAAGGTATAAATCATAATAAATGTGAAAAAGAAATGACCAGTACAAATGAATATAAAACTCAGGATCTAGATTCATTGGATGGAAAGAAAATAGACTGAAAACAACGAAAAAAGAAATAGAAGATGTAAAGAAACTAAAACACAAACGTAAAACCAATCAAATACTTAGAGAGCCCAAGATACTAGAATACTTGGAAAAATTTCAAAAAGACTTTTGTAATTGTTCCAATAGACAGAGCCACAAATAACGTTGCATTTATATGCAAAAGATACGATATCCAGCGAGTAAAAATAAAAGTAGGAATTCTTGGGTCATCAATATTGACATACATTATAATTTAAGAAAACTTCGAGTATGATTTCGGTGAGTCTGTTATCGTGACAATGAAAATTCGTCGTTGAAGAGTCAGTTGCCTTTGTGCTATCATAGAGTAAACATGGCCTCTCCGCTCTCGGTTTGTACGGTGGAAGAACAACAAGCTCTCATGAACAGAAGATGTACCGGGGCTGAAATCCATCAAAGGCTATCAGCAATATATGGGAACAGTGTTTTACCACGTCAGAATATATATGAATAGATTGCCAAGTTAAAAAATGGGCCTGCAATTTGAAGCAAACACCGATGTCTATTTGTCAAAAGTTTTGCTTTTGCCTGATAATGCACGCCCATATACTATTGCCTTCCCTGTTCGAACTCTTCTGGAACTGAGATTCGAGGTATTGGAGCATCATCCATTAAGTCCTGACCTTGCTCCATTAGATCACCAACTGTTTTCTTGAAGAGGTCATCAACTTGCTGCAAACTAATATTAGAAGGACGTGGTTCATAAGTGGCTAAAATTGGAACCAAAGACCTTCTATCTGAGGGCATATGCAAACATATATATATATATATATATATATATATATATATATATATATATATATATATATATATATATATATATTCAAAATACAAATCAGGAATATAATTTGATATGATATAATATGATGAAATATCCGATTTGTGATAGATTTATTCCACAAAGTGCTCGATGTACATTGAACATTAGATTAAGTTAAAGTAGAACTTAAAATATGATGGAATAAAGGACTCGCTACACAAACACGTTTATGTTTCTGCTTTGTTTGAAATCCTTACCTTTGCTGTTAGAATAATAAAAAGATTTATTTAAAGATTTATTAAACAAAAAATGAAGTAGCTTTGAAATGCCATCGCCGCTCAAAATTTCTATTAAAAAACGTAATTCAACACCCTACATATAGGTATACATAGATTAACCACTATAGCAATCTCATTCCCCTCGTTATTAACAATAGTAGAAGCAGCGTTACTATTAACATTAACATGAGTATTATTTTATACCTCCAGCCAGTTTAAAATAAACCCAATCACCTTTTCATAATTATGTTAGATATTTCGAAACGAGCCAGACCTAGAATTAATAAAGTAATTAAATCAACAACTAAGGTCATGTAAATGTTAGCTTCAATACTGGGGAGCAGATAAAAAGTGAGTATAAAATACTTCCTGAGAGTAAACATACCACAAAGAGCTGATGTTTTAACAACACACTGATATAAAATTGTCTACTGCATTCCCTGCTAATACGTTACTACCAGATTGTCATTCATCTCTGCCGTGTAAAACATAACCAGTGACCAACAACTAAACAAGGAGAAAAAATAATTAATAAATCGAATCATTCGCCCGAAGTAACCCAAACAGGACAAAAACATGTTAGTGGAGTGAAACCTTTATTTCATCATATGTGTGTGCGTGTGTGTGTGTGTGTGTGTTAGTAAATGTATTGAACAACCGTAGCGATAAAGTATGGCAAAGAGTTTTATCATTCTTATTTGTTTGTGTGTTTATGTGTTCATTTGTGTATATCGTCTCTTTTAGCCATACCGTTTTGTCCATAGAATTTGTAATTGGCATCATTATCCACTACACCTCTTCTAAAAATGGTCATCTCATTTTTGGAAAACAAGCTCTTTTGACCTTGAGGGGTTCTTATCCTCACAGATTTTGTTTTTTTTTAACTGTACTTAAGATGTTTCCCATTGAAAAAAAAAACAGTGATATCATAAAAAGAATTCACACTGACCATTTTTATTCTCCTAAAAAATTTTCTTTCATGACTTTTTGAAAATATGTAATAATCCTCGCTCTTATTTGTAGAAAAATTGCAGTTTTAAAGGAATCTATATCTTACATCCCATTCCGCTAAATCGAATAGAAAAAAAAGTCAATGCACTTTTACTAGATCACCCTAAGGCAGTGAAATTTCATATCGACCAAAAGTTATTAAGAAAGAAATGTCAGCTGGAAAGAAAAGCAGCCGAGCGTGAACACAAGTGCCCTTCAACGAGACAACTTAATAGAAAACGTTTCGATTTTTTAAATGCTATAGAACAAATTAAGTGGACTTTTCTCAGCTGTCCTGATTCAATTTCATCGAGGGAGAAAATCGTTTAGTGAAGTTGAGACCGTGCTGAAGGTAAGCTCATTCTTATCAAATGTACTGGTCACAGAATTATGTATGAAAATAGAAATGAGATCGTTTTTTTTTTACATCTAAATGTATATTGAAGCCTCGTGTTGTCGAATGGTGAAAACAGCATGCACCTATCTTTACTAGTCTGAAATTTCATTGAAAACTGAAGCCGATAATGTGCAGATATGTGGTCCAGTCTTTTGGGACTAATAGCTTAAGAACGGAGGTAGAGTTCTTCTTTTATCTCTGTCAACAAAGATGGGAGAGATATATGTCTTCAAATTTGTCTTTCAATTTCTCAAAAAAATATCTCCCAAAGTTCTCAATGAATTTCAATGAAATTTTGTGGAACAGTTGTGAATGGGTTGCATTAGAGATGATTCAAATTTTAGTGCAGATCCAGCAATAGTAATAATAAAGCAAACGAATTCCTGTTAGCTATGACCTTTTAGAAGATAGTTTGCCCTCCACATTCCCGTGGTGACTGTGATAATCATGGTACAATTGTGGATCACGGCAAAACACTATTATTTTTATGATTATTTTTTCCTAATCTCTGCACTTATTCTCTTTCTTTCTCTATATCTATCTATCAATCTATCTACATCTATCTATATCTATCTATCTATCTATCTATCTCCCTCTCTCTCTCTCTCTCTCTATCTATCTATATATATATATATATATATATATATATATATATATATATATATATATATATATGATATATATGTGTGTGTGTGTGTGTGTGTGTTATATTTCTTGCTTATTCAACCTTCTTGTGAGTTTCTCCACTTTTCGGGCGTCTTGAAGGAACATCAATTTTCAAAAATCCATGTTGTATGTGTCATTTCGAGTAATCCTAGCACGTTCAACCATTGCTTGTCTTTATCGAGGTTCGTTGTTTATCCTGGTTTCGAATTTCGACTGTATCTATCATCTCGTGTTACCTACGTTACTTCCATTTACAGTGAAATGTGGCTGTATTTAATTCATTAAAGAAGGTATGTATTTTTTGATTATTATCAATATTCGTGCTGCTGTCTTTTTGTTTAAAGGCATTTTAAGATGAGTATTTTATAGATATAGGAGGAGGGACGATTGTGTCTTTGTTCTAAATTTTGACAAATGGACACAACACTGTCAAGAAGATAAATGTACTACCTATCAGGCACTAACTCCATTCGCCAACATTTTAGACAAAAACACAACTGCCCCTTTCCCAATGCTTTCCTCTTTAAAATCATCAAATGAATTATCCTTATATACCTGGTTACATACATTCTGATCGCCAGTAATACCTTAATGGGCTATTCCGTTAATATACTTAAAATGCGAAGTAACAAATTGTCTATGTTCAATCTTCCAACCCACCAAACCACCTATCAGATAGATAAATATACCAGAGCCAGATTTTTCCCCTTTACCTGGTTCCAGTCAATACAATGATCTTTCACGCTGACTAAGACTTGATCAATCTCTTCTGGTTACTTAGTTCTTCCTAACATTATTACACATTTATTCAATTTAAAATACATAATTCATTTATTCTATTTGTATACTCTCGTTACCATATTCTTTAATTTTCGCTGTCATTCAATTATGATCATGCTAATACGTTTTAGATGAGGTCTAGTCATGGCTTTATCAAATTGTTTAAAAATCTTACTAATTTTACTGCCTTGATTGACCATTCTTACAGCTGAAGAAACGATTTTGTAAAAAAATCGATATATTTAAGTGTGCCTCGTGCTATCTTCAAATATTCTGATGATATTGTTCCATGAAATATACAAAATGGCCTACTATCTGATGTAAATGGCTTATGTACGATAAGGAACGGAAATATATATACCAGTGAATTTGAGAATGATATCTGTATCCACCCCTGTTTATCCATGTTTCCGTGTGTTTCAAAGAAATCGTGTGGTAGTTGTAACTAAGATTTGCAGTTCCAGCAACCCCCCTCCATCATAGTTATATATCCACACAACAGAAATCCAGGAAAACTTCTAAAGATATTAAAAAATTTTCTGGTCTTTAGAAACGAAATAAAGAAGGCTAATTTGGCTGACAGTTAGCCTTGACCGCTCTGAGGTTGAAAACCATCATAGTTCAAATATCAAATATGACATTGTCCTTTCTTTATGTATATTTTTCGTGATTGTATTTACTCGTATATGTCCATTTGTTCATACACGATCTACTATAGTTTCTTATGAACTTAGATCAAATCATAATGAAGGTTAGCTAGGGGAAAATTGATTAAATTTTGAGGCCTAGCCAGGGATTTTTCCTACCTTGCATCGTAGATTTATGACCACAACATACAATATTTCTGAAAGTTCTAAATGAATCTCAATGAAATTTCGTGGAAATTTGAGCAACTGAAAGAGGTTATTCAATTTTGGGGCGGAACCAACAACTTTTCTCTTTTCATCATAGCTATACATCAAACAACACAATATCTGCCACAGTTCTCAATAAATTTAGATTATTCGTCTTGAGAGGAAATAAAGTGAACATATTTAACTTTGTACTGTTAGCCATGATCATCTTATGGTTAATGCTTAACGTTGTGGCTTTGGAAAGACTGTTAAAGTTCAAAAAAAAAAATTCAATAAAATCTTGTTGGAAGGTTGACAATTGGATGCTAAAGAAGTAATTGAATCTTTCAGTGGATTATGGACTGTCCCCTCCCCTGCATCATAACAATATGTCCCTACTTTCCCAACAGTCAAATATCTCAAATGTCCCAATTAATTTCAATTCAATTTTAGGGATCTAAGCCCAATGGTTTACAGGAAACGGAATCATATTTTGGGATGAATGCATGAATTATCCTTCTCTTAGATTGTTGCTGAATATCCACATTAATCAATATCTTCAAAAGTCCTCTATGAAATCTTAGGGACAGTTGATTACATTTCGAGGGAGATCCTGGAATTGAGATATATTTTCCATTTTCTGAACATATTTATGTACTAACTCATATTTTCCTATACATTATCTCTAAAAGTCATCAATGAAATCTGTGTCAGAGGGTACGCCTTTGGCAAGGATGAACTGGATGAATTTTAGAGCGGACCCAGGAAATCTTTTCAGTGTTACTTCACCTGCATCCTAACTATTTCTGGACTGACTTTTATTCAACTTTTAGCGGCAATGAGTTTAGCCGAAAAATGCGCTCAGTTGATAGTTTGAATATGTTTTTGCTAAACGATAGAGCATCAAAAAATAAGTAAAAACGATTTTCGCAGGTATTTTACCATTTTACTCAACTGCGCAATATTGAAAAAAAAATTGTTTACATTCATAGAGTAAGTTTTGGAGCCTTATATCCTCACTTTTAGTGAGGATTTTTTTACTTGTTTTATAATCTTGAATATTTATCATCCGCTGGAGAAAGCACAGCAGAAACTGCGTTGAAGAATTCGGTAGCGAGGAGGCTGAAATTTGTATATTACGAGCTGTTTGTTTTGACTGCTTAAAGTTCCCGCAGCGTCCTCAAGACTCTAGGCGATTTGCAAAAGACGGTAGCATATTTGGCTTTTTCGATGGTTGGAATACAAGAGGTTGTCTACCTGGAGGCTGAAAAAGTTAACGTGTTTCTCACCAGTGCCAGGATTTCAAATATTGATTTCCGAGATCCTTCCCGATTGTAATGTACAAACTTTCCATCTTTATTTTCCCCTATCTGAATTTTTGACTCACTCAGTAAAACTGAGTAAATGTCGATTGGTTAGAAATCTCATTCAAAAATGTCTAATCGTGCTCAGCTAGGTTAATAACAACTTGTTTTAGACAAAGACAACCTACTATTACACACATATATATATATATATATATATATATATATATATATATATATATATATATATATATATATATATATATATATATATACTTAATGCTGTTTTTTTCTGTCTATTACAAATGTTTAGAATTTAAGTAGAAGCTTAGTGTTGAGAAGTTTTAACTATTGTCTCTAGTTTATGAAAAATATAACAGAGACTATTTTCAGTCTGAATTTTCTGGGAGGTATTGATCCGCCGTATCGAGATGGGAGGTGTGTAACAAACATACAAAATTGAGTTTTACAATGAGAACAAACATTCTGAGAGAAATTATGAATTAACACCACATATACACTGTGTTTGGGGTGATTAATTATAAAGTTGGGAAATGGGATGATCACTGAATAAATTACCTATTAGTAAATGAGCTAATCTTAACCGTTGAAAGTATTCAGGTATATTCACATGTAATACTGAACATTGTACAAGATGGCTAATTTAATTCATACAGATGATAATCTTTCGTTTGAAATACATGAACCGATGGCAGTGCTTAACCAGCATGAAGACTCCAAGAGTCACACTGAGGCTCAAAAAAGGGAGAAATTTATATTAAGAAGTTTAATTAAACAAGATAAACATCATAAATTAATAACAAATGAAATTAAAACCTTGTCTTGGATCTTCATCAGAATGCATCTGACGTGCCTAACTGACGTTTTAATAAAGAACAAAAAACCGGCTTCGAATTTTATAATTGAATTAATTTCTGATGAATCTAGCATGATTATTCTTTTTAATTGAAAGATAATACATTTTGGAGCTTTCAATATTTTAGGGGAACTTTGTCTGCTGATTAAACACCGCCATAGGTTTATACATGTCAATCCAAAGATTACCACGCTGTGTGTGTGTGTGTGTGTGTGTGTGTGTGTGTGTGTGTGTTTACATGAGTGCGTATGTTAGAGTTTGTTTTTTTAAATATGCCAACGGCATAAATGAAGGGTTCCTTGAAAAAAAAAACTTCTGACCTTTGACTGCAAAAGGGAGTAAAGTCCAAGGGACAGAGTTAAGTGAAGTCATTTTCTTGCTTGACTAGTCCATAGCGATTTGCATCATCGTGACAATTGTCAAGAGAATAACGACCGATAAATACGGTGACCTGCCTGTTCCCAAACTATCTGACAAATCCTAATCTCACTAAAATTTGTCACTCCACCCTCTGTTCCCAACAGGTTGGAAAGTCATAAAACAGCTTCTATGATGCAATTTTTCATTCAACATAATCATTATTACAAATACTTAAAATGAGATTGATTAATGTCATATTTCAAGTTAACCCGGTATTGGTGAACGAAGATCATTGGAAAGCAATGAAGTAGAATCGTTGAAAAAAAAAAGGAAGGCTGACAGGGTGGAGTAGTTTTGAAAGAAGGCAGGAGGGAAGTTAGAAAGCAAAATATAAACGAGAGAGAGAAAGGAAAGAAATGAAGGAAAGGAGGAGGGAAAGGGGAAAACAAAGAGATGAAGAGGATAGAGGAGACTTAAATAAACAAAAGAGAGAGGAATAATACAAAGGGAAAGAGAAACAAAGGAAGTGTCGAGAAGAAAGTAGTGAAGATAAGGGGGTAGTCTAGGTCTGGAAACGGATACGTGCCCAACGTCTTTTTGCAGCATGTCATGTTGGGGTTGATCAATCAAAAAATTGAACGAAGACGTGATCAATGGATAAGATACTTCCCTTTCCATTTGAAGAACAGTAATCGCTAAAATATCAGTTTGTTTTTTTTTTCAAGATAACAAACGGACACAAACTAGTATAAAATTACATTGCAAACTAAACTCCAACTAAAAACCTATCTATTTGGGTGGGGGGGTTAAAAATGTTTTTTATTAACATAATAAGGAGTGAATACTGACATTTTTCAACCCTCTAGCTCCATTGATATGGCCTGTGCACGTGATACATACATGGCCTGTAAGCGGTACTAACTTAAAAACTAATAGAAACCTATGTTGAAAGTTTTGATGAGAGGTTTAGTTGACAGTTTCCGGAAAAATGAAGAAAAGGTGGACGGAAATCAAATTTCTCCTGAGACTGTTTAGTGTTCACTCTGCAATGATTCATAAAGCGAAAACGACACGAGACAATAGTCATGTGACTTGTACGTGTGAAGCCGTAGCCAGCGTAAGGGCACAACTCATTTTAGGTGATAATTTATTAATAGGATTTCTTCGAGCGAATAACAATGATATTTGAAAAATGTTCCTGACCAATAAATAATTCCTACCAGTTTCCGCTTCTCTGATTCACATTCCACGGTTTTGATTAATCAGTAATAAAACAAACATGATACTCAGTAAAATGTTAGCGAGAAATTTCAGTTAAGACTGACTGTAAAAAAAAGTGGATTATTAGTGTTGTTGTTGTTGTTGTTGCTGCTGCTGCTGCTGCTATTATTACTATTATCATCATCATAATCAACAATATCATTATTATTATGATTATTATTATCAATTTTTTTCTTTTTGCATCTTTATACCAGTTGCCTGGTGGTCTTCGCTGGAGACAGTGTGTCTGCAAGTCTTCTCAAGTCTCAAGTCTTCACTTATTATTGTTAAAGGATGATACCAACGATCTTTTTCTTGGTGGTTGGCTAAGTATGTATGCATCACGCGTACCGGCTGTAACAGTGGGGCCAAAGGGCTGAAAATTCAAACATTTACTCCTTAAGTCTAAAAAAAAAATCTTTTTTTTTTTCTTACTGTGGTTTCAAAAATAGGTTTTCAGTGGGGGGTGGGGATTACAACGCAGGTTCATGCTAAGTTTGTCACTTTTCAGTGTCGACTTGTTTTTAGAAAATTCAAACTTTTTGATATTCCAACAAAAAGCGATGGATGTAATTTATCAATTGATCACCCCTTATTCCAATTCTTTTTTAATTATTATTTCATGCATGTACATATTCACATCAGGTGTCAGGTGGTTATTGATGGGGAATGAGTGGAAGCAAGTATCCTCAGTATTCCTGTACTCTCAACGGTATTGCTACTGTTTTTAGCAGTTTTGCCGTCTGGGGTAGCTCCAATTTCACCTTAATTCATTTATTTACCCAGTCTTTTAATTAGAACTATTTGGGGGCTCTCAATTTGATTCAACAATGGTGGACATAACTGCCATCTTCATGTTCCACGATATGTTCCTTTCTGTAGTGTTTCAGATATCTGTCCAAATTTTCACTTTCTTTCAGTTTTTTGCGATGAATTTCGCTGTTTCAGCGGATCACCATCTAACAAGCTCTCTTTTTGTTGTTTTCCATAGCTAGATCTGGTCACCTGGCTTGTATTGGGTGATCGATTTAAATCTCAATGTCTCAGAGATTCTTTTTCATTTTCTTGGACAGTTTCTCGTTTGTGCATATGCTATCAGTTTGTAAAGTCAAATTATAGTCTTTAGTAGATCACTCAGTCCCACCCAGTCAAGCCTTTTTCTGTATTTTTTCCAGGCCAATTTACTGCATTCGCTCAGTATAAGATTGATGGTCTCCTCCCTATTTCCCCACACGGTCTATATTTGATATTCTCGTGTGTCTTGTCTATCTTGGCTTTTCAAACCGTATGTATGCTGGTGACTTCTGGGATGTAAGGAACAGGTCTCCAGCACCTTTCTCAGTATTCTTGCAGACCCCAAGAATGTAGGGATAACCTCAATCCTTCCATTGCTCTTGCCTCCACGGATTTGACGAAGTTCCTAATTACCAATTATCACAGGCATGACCCAACCCATCTTGTTGCAAAGCTTTTTCGAATCCTTCGTTAGATTTTGCTTATTTTTTTGTACATTGAATAATGTCTGTTTCACTTTGTGTTCAATTGAGATAAATTCTGTTGGCACAACCACTTTGAGGTTAAATAGGTATTTCATGTTACTACCATATATTCTGTCTATATGTGATATGAATAGACAATAAATAAAGCTCTAAAACTGAATGCCCCTCATCAGATTGAAACGTACTTTGTCCTCCTGAGTGACAAATTGCGATGCGTACTACTTACTATGAAAGCTTAGCCACATAAAGCTTCTTACATATATTAGTTTGATTAATGACCATTTGCTCGTGTGAAAAACATCAGCTTTCAAATTGTTCCAGGTGGTAGTAGGATCACAACTAGTACTAATGATTAAAACTGTCAACCAAAACTCTCAACAGGTTTCTCCATTGTTTAAAGTGGTTTAGGCTTTTGTTTAAAGTGGTTATCGACCTACCTACCGCTGGGTCGTGCGTACAGTCCAAACCAATGAAGCTACGGAGTAAGAAATGTAAATATTCATTCTTCATTATGTCTAGAAAATCCCCTGTACCAATAGTTTGTTTTTGTTTTTTGTTTTTTTGCTTTTTGTTGGGGTTTAATTTACGAAATTATTTCGTGCTAAATCGGTCCCTTAGTTTTTGTCTGCCAGCGTTTGCGCTTGTTTTTCTCAATGCTCACCGTTTAACAAAATGTGAGAAAAGTATCTAATCCATTGAACACCCCCTCTCCCGAATTTTTAGATTGGTTACTCCCAAAAAAGCATGCTACTAAAAGATGCTGATCAAGTGGGGGTTTCTATTGAGCGACTATCCAAATTTGTTTGTAACATTGAGTTACATTATTCAGTACAAACCTGGTGTGAAATAAAAGCAAGTATACATACATAATATCTTGAAGTTGTAGGATATGAAAATGACGATTGCCCAAAATCATCAGAGTACTATGTGCCGTCAAACTCTCAGACATTATAGGGAACTTTGGGGTAAAACAAAATACATCACCTGTAGAATCGGTAATGATATCAATGAGGGATGACTCAGTCCTCAAACGTGGCTCCTTGATCTACAGAATCGAAAATATCGAAATAAGGACAAGAACGGGCTCCATTCATGAACATAACCACAATTGTTGGAACACTCCAATGGTACACAATTTATCACCAATAGAAATGGAGACATTTATAGTATTTTATGTTTAAAGAATCAAAAAACACAAATCATCATCTTGATAATGCTGATTGGTAGGGTCTCTTTCAGCATATGTGATTTCTTTGCATGTGTCGATTGTATAGTCTTCTGTGATTTGAGTATTTGAATGAATTCGGAATTCTCAAGCTTGTTCTTTCTTGTAGATCACGAGGTCAACAAACAATTTGATATTGACAGTGTTGAAAAGTGGTTTGCAAGTTCCATCTTTAATTGTTCTAAATAAGAAATATTTGGGGGACAAAAAAATCAACGTTGGAGTCTCTTCTCGTCTATTCATCTAAACATCATTAAGGCTAAGAAGCAGAAGATTGCTGATGAGCGCCACTTATATCATGATTGCAAGCAAATTATTCTACATTGTTTATATTAACTTGCACCTGCAGATATGGATAAATGTATTTATTCCAAATCTTATTTCGTGCTGCATCTAAATTGATATAAAAAGCTCCATCGTCATATAAAGAAACAAGAAACCAATGCAATTCCAGAGGTACCTTTATTCACTTTATGTATGACAAGAAGAATATTTTTAGTCTTACTTATGTTCGATACAACTTTAGTTTTATGTCAAAAACTACATGAGCTTAAAAGTGATACCAAGGGTTCAAAGTAGTGCAGTGGAAAACTAGAATAAACGATCCATTTACTAAATTACGTACGATATAACGAAGTTGCAACACTGTTTTGTTTTGTTTTTTTTCTAAGTACTTTTATCATTGATAGGTGTATCTTGCCGGACAATTTTCATTCACAATGAATGCAAAGCAAATGAAATTACTGACAACACTTTAAAATCTAAGTTTCAGCTCCATAGGTGACCATCGGTAGGATGCATTGGGTGTATTACCTTCTTTTTAGAACTAGTGGGATTTTTTTTTCTTTGAGGTTGAGCTGTCTCTACCGAAGTTTTGCCAACTTAGAGAGATTCTTCGCTTGATTTCCTCTTCTTTTGAGGATTTCATGGATTTCCGTTGTCCTACGTATATGAACGTGGTCTACTTTCTCCAGCTTTGCGTTTTCAACTTGGATTACTGTGTTTATATTTTCGAAATATTTGATGTACGTAACCTTTGTTTTGCTGGAGTTCATGTGAAGCTCAACTTTCTTGCTCTCTTCATTCACTTCGTCTAGCATTAGTTCGAGGTCCTCGAGGTTCTCAGCAGAAAAGATTCTGTCTGCAAATCTGAAGTTGCTGAGGTATTCGCTGTCTATTCTGATTCATTTATTTTCGGAAGATCATCTCGAGGTAGGCTCTAAAGAGAGCAGTCATCATTTTTACATATATGAAAAATAAGTTCGTTGGAAAGTAAATTCTATTTCAATGTTCCCCTGTTGAAAGCTGTAGTTTTGGTTAGTTACGACTCAAGCAACCAAAAATATATTTCCATCAAATTGAATACGTATTTTCTCATGTAAACAAAGAAATTGCGAGAACGCTTTACTTTGTATTGTATTCTTTCGTCGGATCTTCACTCATTAGGGAAATGCAGCATTAAAGGAAAGGAAAAAAATGTAAAATTTTAAATAAACTAATGTTTCCTGGTTGAACTGGATTAAAGAACAGCCGTCATTGACGATCGATGCAAAATGTATTTTACTAAGCGAAAGTCTTGGGAGGTAATTAATAAAAACTGAGGTTGAAAATTTTTTGTCCCATTATTATCCAGCAAAATTAAGATCCACTCAATGAAATCGTTAAACATTACAATATTCGTGTTTATTTTTTTTATCCATTCGATGCATGACAGTTTCTCGGGTAATACTTACTTCATAAAATGTTACCAAAGCCATCGAAGCATGAGCCAACGTTTTGTGTCCTTTGCAAGATATAAATCCTCATTCGAAATTAGTATCTTACATTTCCTATTTCTCCTCTTTCAATAAACACATCGATTTATTTGACAACCCTCACTTTATACATTGTATATCAATTGATGTAAGGATAATAAACTCTTAGTAGCAAATATTTTTACTTTCTTTCGGTCAACGAAGGAAATAAATCCCATGACAACTCTAATTTTGTATCTGTGTGTATCATTTGATCAAAGATTCATGTTTGGATGCTGCATGGTCTATTCAGTAATATCTACATTTTCCTTTTAGCAATAAACAGATGAAATTGCATGACAACCAGAACTTCGTTTGTATATATCGAAAATTTATGTTAAGAGGAGTGCAGACAAAAACCCCAAATAACAAAACATTCAAATTGGAAAGTCAACAGATAGATAGCTCAAATTATGCAAAATTGAATTTACTCTTATTGATATTCATATTCAAATTTTCCTAAAAAATTAGGATCCAAACAAAGCAATTTTTTTTTTCAGTTTTGGGTAAAAACAGTTCATTTTGACTTTGAAGCAATAGCTGTGATTTATGAAATTTTGTGTTTCTTTCAAACAGACAAAATTTTGGTCATTTTCTTCAGAACAACATTTTTCGAATCTTGGATACGTTTTAGAAATTGGATATCAAAGATTTTCTAAAAGCATACAAAAAGTGCCTGCACATGGTAAGTTTTGATGCAGGACTTCTGAAACTATTTTCTTTAGCCACCTCTTTTGATGGGAAAACTTTCCTCTTCCCTGCATTCTGTAAGAAAAGCATAAGTAATAGAATTGAATATATCTTATCATCACAGTAAATAATTGAACAGCCTTAGCGTCAAATTTTATGTCATGTACAACATGTCTTTCGAAGAATTGAACTAGTCAGAATAAATTATGTTCACATTACTGGCGTTTTCCACTGAAAAACATATAAGATGTTGTAAAAAAGTGTAGAAATATTTACATTCTCGAATATCTCAGAGTACTAACGCTAATCTTCAAGTATGTAGACAAAATGGTATGGCCAAGAGCGCTGGAAGACATATACATATAAAAAAAACACACGCACATATCAAGAAGGATAGAACCGTTCGCCATTTCGATGGCTACAGTTGTTCAAATATTCTTTAGCCAAAACCCAGTTGTAACTAAACGTAGAAAATACCGAAATATCGTTGAATTTACAATTTATAAAGAGTTTTTGGATCAGTCACCATCTCTTTATAAGGAGGAAATGTTGAGTGTCCCAAATACGATAAAATCGTGATTATGTTATGCGAGGCTCGGTCATCGGAGGGTTGGTGTGATGGGAGGTATAGGAGACTAAGGTGTAGAAGAAAGAAGAGCAGGGTGCGCACTACTTCTATAATAGCTCGTTTTCTGTCGTAAAAGTGAAAATTAACGTAAAGCAAACTTCTGAAAAGCATAGGATACAAGTAGGTTGTAAACTGCAAAGTAAGTTAACCTTTGGAAGAACGACTGAAATTTGATATTAAGATCGGGTTTAAATAGATTAACAGCGTTTGTAAGGTATTAAGTGACCAATAAGTGAGAGAGTTGTGAATGTAAGACAGCTGTTACTTTAATAATAGGGGAAATAAGAGAGAGAAAAGGAAATTGTTTCTTTTTTTTACATCACATGACATCATATCATTCCTTTTGTTAATCAATCCTTGGGGAAAAAAAAGTCCGACTAAAACAGTTTAAACAGTGTATACTGTAATATATATATAGTCAGTGCAGTTCCCTTATCAGGCTACATAAAGACTTGGAGCCCTTTCAGCTCCAAAAAGGGGTAGGACAAGTTTGTACCAGTTCACTCAAACACTTCACAGCCTACCTCAAGATGATCTTCAGAAACCTACACTGAGAAAATAAAAGAATGAAAATAGACGGCGAATATCTGAGCAACCTCCAATTTACGGACGACATCGCACTTTTCGCAGAAAACCCACACGACCTCCAACTGACGCTAGATAAACTGAATTAAGAAAGCAAAAAAGTCGGCTTACCCATGACTTTCAGCAAAACAAAGGTCATGTGTAACAATCAGGTCTGAAATAAGAACACCACGATCGAAATCGGAAACGCAAATTTACATCTCGCTAGGACAACGAATATCCGTGAAGTCCTCAAAATAAAGATGAAACCAAGCGAAGAATCATTCGAAGATGGCAAGATTTCGACAGAGCAAGTTCAACCTTCGAAAACAAGAAGATTCCATCAGTCTTAAAAAGAAGGGTATACAACCAATGTATCCTCCTGATTGTCAACTCTGGAGCTGAAACATGGAACCTAATCAAGAGACTGACCTCCAAACCGAGAAGCATGCAACGTGCACATGAGAGAATCATGCTCAACATTATATGGAGAGATTACAAGACAGCACAGTATAGCAGGGAGAAAACAAGAGTCCAAGACGTCATAGAATCGATTAGAAAACTCGAATGGTTTTGGGTTGGTCATGTTGCAATAATGGCAGACAAGCGACGAACACCATAATTCACGGCATGGATCACCAAAGATCACACGCGCAACCGAGACTGGCAGAATACAAGGTGAGACGAAATGGACTAATTCAGAAAGTATCAGCGACGCTCACGATAGAGAGGTGTGGCAAATCGTAGGGAAAGCCTACGTCAAACGACAGACGTTTAAAGACTACTGATGATGATGATGATGATGATGAAACAGTGTTTATAACTAATGTATATACTAGCTATATTTATAGTTTTCTTCCTTTGCCAATGAATTATTAAGCATTTTGGACGATATTTTCTTTTCATTTCTGGTGCAATGATGATTTCTTGTTGTTTCGGACATTTCAACGTTATTTACTTAAAAAATCAATCGGGAACAAATATTTTCTTGATATTATTGCTATTTTTATTACAGAAACAAACGAAATCAAATATTGCTAAATACTGTCAAAAACTGTTCGTACATGGTGGACAGTTTTGAACAGTCTGTTTTTTTTTTCTTCTTTTTTCCAATACTGAATACTTTGGAAAAGCAGTAGCAAAAGTTTTCAGTCAGTTTTCATTCGCCTTCGTAATTGACACAGGCATCCAAACCATTAACTTAGGTTGTCCAGTCCAGTACTTTACAATGAATTATTGAGGAAGAGACGATTGAGATAGGAATCAGGAAAGTGATGAAAGTGGTTGTGGCGATGATGTCGATAACTGTTCCAATTATGATAAATCTTTGTGCTGTCATTGGTGTCTGCTATCTGACAATCCTTGGACTATCGCACTTTCTTGGATTTCTCGAGCGACCAATTTTTATAGCTAAAAGTTGCTAGATTTTGGGAAAAGTGGGTAATTAATACATTGACAATCCTTGGAATAACTCCAATTCTTGGATTTAAGGAAAGGGGGTAATTATTACGCTTGACATGATGAACAACAACGTGATTTTAAAACAGTATCTTTAACAAAACTTTTATTTTCATTGTTTTGTTAATAACTAATCAATACGTTGTACAAATGTTTAATGTATGTATATACACATACATACATACATACATACATACATACATACATATATATATATATATATATATATATATATATATATATATATATATATATATATATATATATATGCATATGTATGTAAATTAAGTTGCTAGATAGTATAAATTGGTACTCTCCCTTTAATACATCTCCCGCCATTTACATTCTGGACATTGCACAAAACAGGTAAGAGTGAAATAAGAACCGTCTCCCAAATCAAGTAAGTGAACATTTTATCATATTAGCTCGGAGTAAGTTGAAAACAATTAAAAGGACATATTTCGCAATATCTGCCCGAAGTAATCAACAACTAAAAAATACAAACTTATCTCGAAAAAAAACTTTGAAATAAGATGTACGTACATTAAGTTTTCTAAGTTTTTTCTTTTTTTTTTAATGCCCCATCCACTATATCAGACTTTCTTCCTTTGGTTTTCTTTTGTTAAACTCTCAATATTTCATTTCATTCGACCAAATCGTATAACAACCAATTAAAGGTCGGCTTCACGGGATATGCAGGGGAACCATATTTGAACCGTAGATTTCTTTTTCTATCCCAAAAACTTCCACTAGGGAAAACAACAATGATCCCTTCAAGCGTGAAATATAGGTATTTCCGAGCATATTGACAAATCATTTGGAAAACGCAATTAAGACTTGAAGAATTTTCGGTTCAAATAAGTGTCTACTTAAAAGAAACAGATTTTAAGCATAGAATTGAACTTTTAAAGTCAACTTTTGGTTTTAATCTGCAAAAGAAACATTTCAGGCCATTTTGAGTGGGTTTCTTTTAATCTAATGTCTCTAAATAAAATAATAAAGTCAATTATGATTTGAAGAAAAATAGTTTTTTCCATCATTACTTAACAAAAGTGTGCATTTTGGGGGTGCGTAAACAGATCCATTAAAAGATAGGCAATTGTAAAGACTGGTGACTCGTAGGGAAGGCAGCCCTTCTAAAAACTTCGAATATTTTGAGCCATCTGTTTGTATTTTTCAATTTTAGTTTGTTTTTTTTTTCCTTGGACTGTATTTTTCCGATGTATCAATTCATCATGAAGACCATTTTCACAATCGTTTAAGTATTTATGCCTGTAGAATATTATTCTTTTTTATACAAAGTAGCACAAATATGAATTTATATTCAAATGGACTTTTACATATGTAAGAATTCTGCATGGTATCTGCCTAGGAATTTACAAAATCATTAAATGATTTGAGGGGTGTATAATCACAAGGGAATTTTTTTCCAAAATGTTGAATAGATGAGTATTCAAGATGAATTTCGTCCTCTTTGATAAATGCTGGAAAATTTATTGAAATCCAATAAGTAGTTGAGTTTTAGTGATTTCTTTTTAAATTTTAGGGATTTTTTTTTGTATCAACCTCAGATATTTTTTCTTATGTTTATTGCTACTGCAAGCGTTTTGTTTGTATTGTCACGACATTTATGCTATTTAATTTTCAAATATACCTCCGGTCCTATGAGGGTAGAAAAATAGTTTTTTAACTCCTATTTTTCTCCGGTCATTTTTCTTACTAATGACATCAAGATTCAGATGATAAAATCAAGACTTATGATTTTGATGTTTTTCGGCAAGATGTCGATTTCTTGTGAGAAATTCCGGTAAAATCCACAGGAATACCTAAAAAAAAGAATAAGTATCTCATGTAAGATCGAATTGTGCATATAGTTCTGTATATGAGCATACTAACCTCTGCCCGAACATCCTATATCAAGTGCCTACTTGAAAACTCCAACAGCGTGTCAGCTTGTCTCATGCTATGAAAGGCACTTGGGACGTTCACTAAAGTCTCCTATACATCAAATCATATAAGATGCAAAATATCAATAAATTTAATTTAGATATCTTTAGATCGACAATAACGTTAGTTAACTCATAGATTCTTTGGGCGAGAAAAACATTTGTGAGTATTAATCTCATCGAATCGTTGTATATCTAAGCTTTTTGGAGCCATTTTCATATCTCTTTGGTATGTATGCCGTTTCCTAGGAACAGAACATCAGAGTTTTGCTATATCTTTAAAATTTAACCACTTTTAGACATTCAAAATAGCCGATTCCATGTGGTCTTTCAATAAATCCAAAAAATTGCGCTAGTCCAAGGATTGCCTTGCTACCTAATAGAATTTTCGTCTTACTCATCATTCCCAAGAGACGAAAACCTCTGAAAAATCAGTCATTAAGCACTCCAGTGAGTTCATTACAATGTCCAAAGGTCTTAATTTTCACCTAATGGTTAAAGAAGTAAAAAAAAAGTTTTTTTTTTTTTTTGTCGTTTCCAAGCAGGGCTGACTGGCAAGGTGCAAATCACGCGTACAAGCTTCACCCATGTAGGTGAAGGGCTGAGATTTTCATCATTTACTGAATGTTACCAGAAAACCTTTTTTTTTTGTTTCTGGAAAATTTCCAACCCCAAATAGGTTTTTGTGGGGGATAGAGGGTCAGTTGTCAATTTGTATATTGATCCCAGTGACCACTTTTTTTCAATAGACTTCTTTTTTTCATTGATTACTGCCAAGCAAAAGGTGGAAGACGTAACTTATTTCCTTCTCCTATTTTAATTGATCTCCCTCAATACAGCATGCTGCCAAAAGACGTTAACGCCACGGTTTGTATTGAGTAACTAACCTGGTCTGTTCTTAAATTGAATAAAATTATAATATTTTGAAGATTCCATTTATAACTAGGTATTTAAATCAGTGGTTCTCGGTTTCAGATCACCTTCTCTTGCGATCCCAGGTTTTCTTGATTCTCCTATCATGAATTTTCTCACCCTAAGAAATTCCTCCGTTGGGAGCCAAGTAGCCTCCTGATTTAGAATCTTCGCAACGTTTAATATTGGAACACCTGTGAGAACTGAGCTCGGTGTCTTTATATTCAAATAAAGGGATGCAGTCGCCCTTCCCCTGTTAGTGCCAGAACACGCATACACACACTCACACTCACACTCACACACACTCACACACACACATGCCCACCCGTGCAGGCCTGTCTTTACCTTCTTAGAACCTTAATCATTTCCCTCAAAGTTGAAAATTCTTATCCTTACTTTTGGCTTTAGTAATTCGTACGTCAAAGCAGATGACCGGATTATATTGTTTGGGTTGATTAGGGTCGAAGGTTGGTTTAGATTTTTCTTTGAGAAAAAAAAAATCTTTCATTGTAAGATTAGGTTTGAATATTTTCTTTTTTTTAAAGAATATCCCCCAACTAGCATAAGTACGTAGAAAAAGAAAATTACGACCGCTGTCATGACGAATGGAAAGTTAGAGTACAGTTTAGTTTAATATTTATATTGTGAATAGAACCCCCTCTTGTATATGTATTTAAAAAAAAAACACTTCCTTTCTCAAAACTGATAAATATCTTGAAGATTTGAAAGCGCATGAGATTGGGAGAAAAAAAATTAAAATGTTCTTCATCTGGTTTTGAACTCTGCCCACTTATTGTATTTACTTCGTTTTTAATCTTTCTCCCTTATATATATATATATGTATATTATATATATATATATATATGCGACTGCAAACGCCTGAGAAATTATTATTATTATACAAAATAAAATAAGTAAATTTATGGCCGTTCTTTCATTTCATACGTATCAATTTCTAATTTTTGACACGTGAATAATGTAGCTGTCACACTTCTAAAACAAACCTTGAAAACAGGACGTAGCTGGAGATTGGGGGGGGGCTTGATTCTTTGAGAGGGCCCCCTATCAATTAATGATATTTGTTATTGTATAATCGTAGATGAAATGCAGTAGGTTAGCTGCTATTCATTTATTCTTTCCATTTGGGGGATGGGTGATTTGCAACCATCCATAGAGCTTCGTCCTGCTTGAAAGGAGTTATATCTTCATTTGAAATTACTTCTTATCCTATAGTTTTGTCGGTAGCGGAACATTTTCCCTTGATACGAAGAATTGAAGCATTGATTTCTGCATCATGTGAGTAAATGTTAAGGGCGAGCGCGTTCGTTTGGGGCGTAGAATCGTGGAAGAGTTGATGAAATACCCAACCACATTATATTCAGGGAAAATGAGAGTAGCAAACAATTTCCGTGTCGTAATTGCTGCATAGAACGTAGGTAATAACCTCTGAAACATCTTGATCTCACAAAGCAAAAGCCATTTACATGAATGACCTCTTTTGAATAAATGATCGCAAACGTTGAATCGGATGCTAGCATTATAGAGACGACGGTGTAGGTATATGGACTTGCAGGTGCAGAGCAACGGTTGCTGCCACGGAAAATGGATTCAGCGGATCGAGTTCGATTTTTGGCTGAGGCTGTTCACGTTCACTTTGCAATGCCTTTTGGAAATACAAGAATTCACTGCTTCCTTCTCTCTCTCACACACACCAGCCGGAAATGAATAGCAGGGTAGTTGGAGTTATTCTGCACTGTTCTTCAGAAGGTTACTCAGACAGCTTGGCAGTTGCCATCGTTCTGTCCTATGCTTGGATATAAGAGGAGGGTTCACCGTCACGCTAGCAATTTCACCTGTTAAAAACAAGTTGCAAGTGAAACCTTAGAGTAGTTGCGACCCTATGCTCCACAATGAGTCTATAGAAATAAACAAGATATTAGAACCAAACTTGATTCAATGCCTCGTCAGCGAGGTAACCACTGTAGAAAGAACCTTCAAGTCTGCCAGACTAATTTGCATGTCGTTACTCAATGGTAAGCGCTGTTAGTACACGTCATTGTTTGAAATTATGGCAGTTGTATGTAGACCAACCTAAATGCTACGGGGTCAGAGTCCACTCCTACTTCTATTCAAACTGACGATGTTTGTATTATATTCATTATTGAAAAAATATAACATAAATTTCCGTAAATATCTAGGATTTGTCAGTGTAGCTCTGTCAGTAAGAGAGCTATCATTTTCGGTAGAATAAAAATATATATACAACAAATTAATTTATTTTTGTCATCTTTTTCATCCAAGAATCATGAATACTTTATGTAGTCATTATAACAATGTTTTATGGAATTTTAGTCTGTAATGATGCCTAAACGCGGTTTCACTGTACAAGATTTTCAAAGAAATCTGATATGTATGTGTGTTTGTGTGTGTTCTGGTAGGGATACCCTGCGTTACCCAGGAGAAGTTTGAGTATGTACAGTTTATCATATCCAGATACAGCAATTATTCTGGCAATTAAACCCATAATAGCGTGTTTACCCGAGGAAATTTGTCAGTTTTAAGAAAAAAATAATTTGTTTACGAAAAGGTTGTGGGTGAGTGTCTTATATTTACATGATAGTTGTGATCCGAAAGTCGGTCGTTAATTTACATTCGTATCAAAAAAAATCTTCACAAAATGAGGCCGTGGACTGAAGACGTAAGTGATTACAATAAGGAATTGATGCAATAACGAACTGCTTGATCAGGAAACTCCATTGTTGAAAAAAAAAAGTTATGACGGATGTAAAATACCCAAATTGAACAATGAATGTTTTCTCTTTTCTCGTGCACTTATATTTGAGGAAAAAAAGGTTTTAAACCCACCATGCATAAAATTGTGTGGAATCGGCTCTGACACTATCTAAGTAAGACAATATATAAAGAAACTAAATCCAATAATGCCAATTTAGAAAAAATTACCGTGAAAACATGTTTTTACCCTCATAAATGGTACATCCATACACGTTTCACAGAAAAGCAATATGTGACGGTAGAACGCACAGCACTTGTTTAAAAAAAGAAATATTATATTGTATTAAATTCTACCCCCGGTTGTAAGAAAAATGACTAAATATAAATCTGACAGTATATTTCTCTCCAGAGCCATTTGATTTTTTTTTTTTTTTTAAAGATGTTACTTACACTGTGTCCCCTAAATAACTGTCCCTAAGATGACTCTTGACATTTGCGCTGCGGACAATTCCCCATGTGTGTGAGTATTTACATGACCAACCATTTAATTTCCACTAACACTAATTTTGGCTTTACAACTGCTTTGCCATTGTTGGGGGGGGGCGATTATCCAAGGGGCAGATGTCCTAAGAACTTTTTCAAATTCATCCAATCTGCATGCGTCAGGGATATAATACATTTTTTCATTTGCTTGCATTGAATGAAGGGGGAAATAGAAATAGTTATTTGGCAGATTTAATGCAATAATCAGAAACATCAACAATTATACGTTTGTAACTTCAAAAGCAACTCATGATTTACTTGGGTCTGATTTACTCTCAGGTACTTGTATGCTATGTGTGTACGTATATATCCACTATCTTCGCGTAAATATGTGCATGTTTGGAGAGGGTGGAATTCATGGTGTGGAGCAGCCCACTATCATTGTCATGTAAAATTTCCCATCCGTTGTACAAATTAACGGCTTCAAAGTATTTTGGTTACTCCTCTTCGATGATGCCAATTTAGATAGTTTATATGTAAATGTTGATAATTGGGAAGTCAAGCGAGATAATTTACAGAAACTGAAGATATATATATATATTTTTAATTGGTGTCCTGGGAACTACCGATTCAGAAAAATTCGATCTTAACACTGCACCGCCTTATTTGCTGACAAATGTCAACTTCATACAATAGCTAGTTGTCGAGTAGTCACAGTAGTCACACACACTCACACACACTTATTTGATGATGTTTGTGTTCTTGTGTACCGAAAGCTGGGTAACATTGAACAGCAAAATGAATTTAAAACAGTAAGTAAAAACATGTTTTCCAAGCACGATAACATAATTTAATCAAATATTGGTTTCAACAGAAAATTGTTCTTTGTTGATGATACCGGCTATTGTACTTAAAAACATGTTTTTCATTTGTTGTTCTAAGTTACCCTGCTGTTCAACATTAACTCAGTTTACAGTATGGCATTTATGTATCTGCTCCTACACGCACAGATCCGTGTAAACTGTTCAGTGAATGTTTACCAACGCAGTTGTACTTCAATTGGACGAATTGTCAGTTTATCTTTATTTGCTAAATCCGTTGGTTCCTATCCTCATTCCCAGAATGTCCATTTGCTTTTGATTCCTTGCTATTCCTTACATCTCTGTTTGGTGTTATGGTCTTCCGTTCTTGCCCGTCGCAGGATGCTTTGTTTGTCGACGTCCCTTGGCAGTATGTTGTGTTAAAGATGCTCAATTAAAACATTGGAAGAAGGGGTGATGAATAAGTTACTCTTAGCACCTTTTCTTTGTTCCTGCTTTGTTTTGTCACTACCAATCTATGGACTCATTTAGCATGAACTTACATTGCAAACAGACGGAAAACCTATATAGGGTGGGGTTTTAAAAAATGAATAAAATAAAAACCTTTTTGTTTGACATCGGGAGTGAATGGTTGAATTTTCATCGGTGAGGACTGTACGCGTGATACATACACAGGTTTCTCAATTTTCTAAGTGGGCTGTATTGAATTATTTGTGATAGTTTTGGTTGGCGGTTACTAATTTGAGAGACGAAGAGGGACAGAAGATGAAGGGAGGAAACGAAGTTTGAATAGAAACGGTACATTAAGATGTCGAGGGGAATAAAGGAAAGACAACTGGAAGTTAGGAAGGAGAGAAAAGTTCAACGCAAGTTGAGAACAATTAAGCACACGTGACTTGTAGATAGATAACCAGCTAGACTCAATTGAAAATTGGAGAAACATTCAAGTTTTGCAGATAGTTTCCAGTGTAAGAAACTAATATATAAATATCTAAGGGAAATAGTTATAGATAAGGTTGATGTATAACGAAAGAAAGAGATACGAATTGCATTCCCCCCTCTTCTGCCCTCAGGTGGGCATGAATTACGTCCGAGTTTTGCAAAGATAAAATCAGACAAAAGAGCCACTACAAACAATAAAAAGGAATTCTTCTTTCCAACATCAAGAAAAAAAGAACACAAGTTGTCTGGATCAGACTAGACATTTTTTAAGAAAAAACGTTGTTCAATTCTTTTTTTTAAAAAAATATCAATGTTAAAAATAATCCCTTCAACGAAAAGCGACTTAGAAAGGAGGATGTATAGTCCAGTTCAGATAAGTGCAATTTTTGGCTTTTTAAATACCACTTTTGTATAATTTCAATCATTTTTTAAACTACTTTTTGTTTTAAAGATTCTACTGCCTATGTTTACTGCAAGAAGTCTACGCCATTCCTTTCTCTTTCTCTTGCAAAAACACCAAAGCTTACAAGCTACTTTTACTGTAATTTATCACTAACCCTACATATATTGAAAGATGGTGGGGAGGATGAAAAACGAATGAAATGTACAGAACTTATTGCGAGAGGAAAAATTGAACGTTCGGAGTGGAGAAAGAAATGAAGACTCCGCTCTTCTAACTGGAGATGATTACTACAATTTTTATATCATATAATAACTAGAAATTATTATATACAGAGATATATGTATAATAAGCCTTTGCGTACCTGTATAACAAATTTCTGTTGATATCTGAGACTCATCATCTAAGTTCAGTCAATAAGACAGCCTCCTGGTCATGAATTCAAATCACAGTGGGTTTCACAGAGGCTTACATCCTTCATTTTGGTGAGGATTATTCTTGCTGTTTTAGTTACGGTAGAAAAACGTAATCGAATACGTATATTTTACTTGAGTTTGAGGAGAGAAAAAAATCGCTGTCATGACAGATACAATTGAAAGAAAAGAACGAATAGAAAATTCGAATGGGTCTTGCTAGTCATTCAATAAAGGCCGTTGCGTGAACAGTCTTTTTGGCAACGTGCCGTGTTTCAATTAGAACATTAGAAGGGGTGATCAATGAATGTTACCTCTCAACCTTTACTTTAACATTAATTGCGAAGGTGTGAATTATCTGGAAAACGAGCGGGCACTATCTAGGGACCCATCTAACTAACGTGAACTTTCCTTGCTAACTGAACTTCTACTAATAGAAACTTGTATAGAGCGGTGAATTTGAAGAAAATGTTTTTTTGTTTTTTGTTGACCTAATGAGGAGTGAATCTTCAATTTTTCCGCCCTCTAGCTCCATTGATGCGTTTATTACGCGTGATAGATACATGTTCAGATGATATAATGAAGTCGGCTACGTTTGGAAATAACCCAAACGTATAAAAGAGAACTTACGCGTTTGCAAATAACATAAAGCAACGAACCTCAGTAGAAAGGATAAACGTTCGCCTACTTACTGTGAAAACTTGTTTCTGATTGGGCAGGCAGACAAACAGACTAGCTTAAAAACTGAAATAAACCCGTGTTGACAGTCTCTAACGCGTACAGTGAGGCGATCACGATGTTAGCGTGGGGAACACGAATGAAAAATCGTAAGTTGGGTAACAAACTGAAAGAACCCGAAGTATTTCTTGTACAATATATTTAAAACCAAAGTTCTCGAACGTTATCTTCCAATTTTTTTTTCTAGTCAAATGTTTATTTCTGTCTTAGAGAGATGATGCTTTTAATTGGATTGATTCAACGAGATTTGCATTAACAGCGGAAAGAGTTTCTTTCTATCGGCTAAATGCAGAGGAAATTAGGAGAAAGTTTAGAAAGAGAAATACAGAAACGAAATACAAAATCAGGAAAAATGGAGAAAAAATCCTGAAGGCGAAACAAAGAAATAAATGTTAAAGAAAACAAAGATGAAAAGGATATTTGAAAAGAAAAAAAAACTAGCGATAACAATATAAGAAAAAAGAGAATGGGCAGAAGCTCGTACTACGGGGTCCGTAAGGGCTTCGCACTGACGAAGAAGCAGAAGAGGGTGGTGGTAGTGAGCTTAAGAATCTAAGAAGATCAAAGACTGTGTGAACTTGATGGTTGTTTGATGGTTTAACAAGAGACCCTACTTGCCGCTGAGCACGTAACGGGGCCGAGCATGTTTTGCTCGCAAAGCTGTGCACACAGAAAAACACAGAAGGAGGAAAATAACAGATAAGGGTTTGGAAATCTAAGGCTCAAAATAACAAGGTATTCCAAACAGATGCGAACAGGATCAACCTTCTTGAATATAATTTAAGGGGTGCCAATAGGGTGGGGAGAATATGAACCGGTGAGATGGAAACAAAACAAGAATCATTAGTCTTCCATCCCTGGTTGTAAGAGTTTTTTTGTGTTTTTTTTTTTTTTTGTTTTTGTTTTTTTTGTCAATTGATTCTCATACTTCTAAAATATTGATAAGATGTATTCTACAATCATTTTCATTAAATATCATAAAGGGATATTTCGCTTTATTCAATGTGGCCTCATTAGCAGTTGGTAAGAAAACGATCGAAAAATATTTTCTTTTAATGCTTCAGACCTTTCAATGATCTCATTCCTCGTTATTTCCTATTTCTGTTATTTAACGAACGTAGGACAGACCCACAGACCAGCGTCTAACATAGATATGAACGTACAAAAAAAAACTAGGAAAAGACAAGAAAACATGAGAAATAGGGAAAAATCAAGGAAATTTATAGTGGGTCAGATCTGTGGAGTTATCATCTTTGAGTGGAGAACACAAGTAGGTGGTGTTGCTGAAGGAGGGGGCTTCTGGAAAACGCTCCCAGTCCCCACACAAAGATTTATAAATAGCAGTTTGCCTACTGCATTTTTACTGGCATTATACCATGACAAAGATATGAATACGTACATGAATAACATAAATAATAATTTGGGGTTGTCTTTCATCTATCAAGTGACAGTGCATGTGTCTTTGTAGTAGTGGAACTGTAATTCGTAATTTTTTTTATGCTTCACTCTGACTATTACAAGGAAGTGGCTATTTTGGATCAAGAGCAAAAGAATGGTAGAATGAAAAGACCAACAGCATAATATTTGCAAAGAAGGGTTGATATATAGGTAATTGATGGTTCCTTAAAGATTGCCATCACTAAATCAACGTCATTGGAAGAAGACCATCTCCATCTCTCTCTCTCTCTATATATATATATATACACATCTCTCTCTCTATATATATATATATACACATCTCTCTCTATATATATATATATCTCTATATATATACACATCTCTCTCTCTCTCTCTCTCTCTCTCTATATATATATATATATATATATATATATATATATATATATATATATATATATATATATATATATATATATAATCTTTGTTTCTTTCTCTCTCTCTCACTGTTTATTTCTCTGTCTCCCTAGACTGGCATTTTTTCAGTTGTGTGCATGTTATTGTAAATGTCACAGCTGATCTCATTCGAAGTGTTGGGTCTCATCTGTTTTTATATCAATGTACATTTTTTTCATCGTCCTTTCCCGTAATGAAGGTCATATTCTTCACACCTGTCTTGTGCATGTTTACACAAATATAGAGTTTGTCTCTGTCTGGGCACAATTCTCCCTCGTTGATCATCGAATTTAAGAATATAGCTGTTCAAAATAAGGAGAATTAGATTTCCAAGCACAACAAGTTTTAAGGAAACTTCTATCTTATAGAATATAGATGGTATCACCAAAGTGTCAAAAGCTTTTTCCCCCAAATATCCCAAACATATTTAGTAGGTCTATTGGACTACTGATGTAGATCTCCAATTTTTTAGATAAGACAGTATGGCCAGAGGTGCTGAAACAAAATGAAAGCAAATAAAGAAATATAAACACATATAAAAAACGATAGAGCCCTTTACCATCTTTGACCATCATTGTTTTGCTATATTAGAAATATGACCGAATCTCTTTCTTTGAATCTAATATTTTGCTATAAAATCTGTGTTGCTGTATGTTTTGGCGAGCTATCTCGTTTTCATTGGGTGAATATAGTATCCAGCAAAAAAAGCCTTTTTGTTGTAGTAAAATCGTTTTGATGTACCGAAAAAAAATCATCTCATGGAGAGGTCTTTATGAATAAATCTGCTAGCAGTAATACCCCAAGTTCATTCCTGACGGGATGCTCTGATAGTGACAAGGAATCACATCCTAACTCAGCAACTATGTACAAGCTAGGAGGCGTGGAGGTCGGGGCAACTGACCGCCCAGATTCGGGCAAAACAATGTAAAATTCCGGGCAAATCGAGCCTTCTGTCCTCCTTAATCAACGT
Organism: Thysanoteuthis rhombus; assembly: GCA_963457665.1. NCBI lineage: Eukaryota > Metazoa > Mollusca > Cephalopoda > Oegopsida > Thysanoteuthidae > Thysanoteuthis > Thysanoteuthis major. The sequence continues at coordinate 6,017,886 of OY735203.1, read as the reverse complement.
AACTCAGCGGCAGTAGCCTTTTTTTCGTTGGACATAGAAGTTTGGCAAATCCTGGGGAAAGTCTATCATGGGCGTAGCGGAGCCAATACTCTCTGAACTTGTCAAGTCCGTTACGCTGTCTTATATTTTATCGGTTCCACGTTGTGAGTCAAGACGTCCAGCAGTTGCCGATCATTCTTGCAACATGACCAACCCATTGCCATTTGAGTTTTCTGATTGATTCCATATCTCTGAATGTAGCTCAGTACTGTAACTTACAAATTCAACAGCTTTTTCTCTGTTAGGAATACTATCATTATCTTTTAACCTCTGACATCCTTTTATGCTGATTTCTTTTTCTGCAAAGTACAGATTAAATGCAGGGAGAAAAACCAGATTTCGGGTTTAAAATGGCTAACGCAAACAATCATTAGTAGAGTTCAAGTTGGCAAACAGCGGTGAGGAAATCTGAAACTTTGTCAGCATACATTGGGTTCAAATACAATCGGCAATCAATATTTCATTTTCCAACATACCGCTAGAATGTCGTGTGCCACTGTGTGCAGTCGTCAGAATTAATGAACTTTTTGGCGTACTTTTCAAAGATACCAAGGGTTACATAAATAGCGATTTGATATTTAAAAAAAAAAAAAACTTATCCATAAATTCTTTTATAGAAGATCCCTTATATTTTTACACATTTGATACGGTCGAGTGTTTATTTGAAAAATCTAATCCAAGTGATAATCTATTATACACCCATTTTACCCCCATCAAAAATGTTTCAAATGTTTACTTTGGGCTTAAATTGATTTTTTTTTCTTTTCTGCACAGCATCTTTGTAGTTGATGCCAATTCTTATCGGTAAGTTTATTGCTCGTGGCTCCCTTTAGCACTCTTCAGCCCTTGTTCAATATTTTCTGGTTAATACACAACACTCAGGCTGTCTTATAATGACGGTGAAGAACATTTTTTCTTGCAACGCAAATATTTTCAATATTACATAGTAATGAGAAAACTGGGGTCTCTCGATATATATTTAAAAACGGGTATGAGGTGGAAATATACGAAGAAGCTGAGATAATCCTAGATCTGAACAGATGGCATTGATATTAAGAGATTTACAGAGGTACAAATCAGGATAACTTAGCAGATATGATGAATATGAACCGACTGAAAGAGATGTCTATACATACAAAAAACAGGGGTAAAATCTAGTCGCTCGTTTGGGGTGATCAATCAAAAAATAGCAATAAGGCTGAATAAATTATTTCTATGCCTTTTGTTGGGTCACTAAAAAGTTTCAATTAAAAAAAGAACACAAGCTAGTGACTAATTTAGCGTACACTCACATTATAAATCGACTCCTCGACTAAATTTATTTATTTATTTTTTTTTTTTTTGTAAAATCCGTTAGATAGCATCTTCTCTACAACCAATTTGATTAATAGTTGGATACATTTCAGATTTTACAAGAATATCGATTTACTGGTTGGATAATAGCGGAATAGGAAACCTAGACGTAATGAGTGTAAAGGAAGAATTAGTGTCTCAGAAATCTAATTAGATTTGTTTTTGTTTGTTTACAATATTCTTTTGCGTTTTATCTTTATCTATTTGTATTTGATTGCTACTTGAAGGGTATTAATTTGTCTGTTATCTACAACTGTTCCAGATGCATAACTGATTTCCTTCAGGATAAGAAAATGAAAATGCCAACAAAACTTCATCAGACTGTTTTGACACTTTTTTTTTTTCCTCGTTTATAATCAATCTCTGTCCCACTTTATAGGCCACCATCTTGTATGCAGGAACTTGAATTTTTGTATAGCATTACATCTTTTTCACGTCAGAGGACATGGAACGAAAAGTTTTTCAGGATAATTCAAATTGCAATGATACTATAAATTTAAACTGGATCCCAATTTTCCATTCTGCAAGTTTTGACTTCGAAGTTTTCTCTACAACTGATTCACTTCCGGATAAGATTCAATTGGATTCAATATTTCACTCACTGCCAGTTTCATCAAGTTATTGTGAATAATAATGCTTTTGTTACGACCTTTTATGCCGACCACTTCAGAGAAAGAAACACAGAATGTCTTTTGCTCTCATAGACTCTGACTTTCAACTAATCAGCAGTCTCTACAAGAGCAAAGCCATGCTTATATGTGAACATTCATGCAAGTACTACTAATGGCTTGTCGGATAAAAGTGGTCATAGTATTTCTACATCATTTTTAATCATAATTAAGTTATTAGTTGGCATTGAATATAAACCGGTAAATTACATTATGATATATCTGAGAGTGTATTATGCCCAATTAATTGAATCCTACTCTGTTCTTTATATCGAATATGTTTCAATTTTTGATCATATATTGTTGCTTTTCCACTCCATTTGGCACGTAAAAAATGCCATGTTTTGATTATATTTTTTAAAATTGTATTTTAGTATTTCAATCAAGTTTAATTTTGTTAGCTACATGCAATAATTGATTAAAAAAAAGCTTGAGACAGTCTCTAAATATTTTCTGTTTAGATTATTTTAAGATAAATGATAAATACAAAACAATAGATTTCTGGAAAATAACAGACTGCAACCTCTCACCTACAGTAAAATGAAAAATATTTGAATAAACATGTCTACCAGGAAATCGAAACCCTATGTTATCTATGCCTGAATGAAAAATTCGAAATCCCTCGCATTTACCAATAAAACATAAAACAGAAATATTAGAAAAAATAAATCAGTGTTGAAATGCTGGCACTGCTAAAAAAAAATTATCAAAAAAAAAAAATAATTCATCACAGAAAGGTGTACAAAAATCAACCATCATAGCTTTTATTCTTTATTATCAACGTTATCATCACAGCCACTTTTGAGAAAAATCCAATCACTTTTTCATAATTATTTTAGGTATATAGAAATATTCCTAATCCAGAATATACGAAGACTTCTTGAGAGGGAACCTACCACGAACAGTTGATGGTTTAACAACACACAGGTAAAGAATGTTTACGCCATCTAATCTTAATCTAATTTGGGAAAACAGGCAGTAATCTATGTAAAACAAAAAGGTGACCAACAGCTAAACAAGAAAAGATCTATAGATAGAAATAGGTTCCCCCAACCACCCCAGTAACGTTTTTAATAGGGACCCAAATAAATCTAATCAATAGCCTGAAAAAGGCCAAACAGGACAGAAACATAAATGTGTTTGCGTAGCGAATCCTTTATTTTACACATACACCATATATATATATATATATATATATATATATATATATATATATATATATATATATATATAATCAAAATGTTGCCTGTCTACGCGTCTAAAAATTCTACGATAGTCAGTTGAATCCTCTATCAGTGGTGATGTGGGAAAGAGTGTAATATTGCCAATAATCATTTTATACACTATATCATAAGGATGTCCGTTCATTTGACTATATTTAGAACAGTAGTTTCAAATCTTTGACGAGTGGACTCCGACTTTAAATTAAATTATTCTGACGGATCATAAATTTGAGCATTTACTTTTTTGACTAATGGATGAACTACAACCAAAAGCAAATTTTCACCTGTTAAAAAAGATTCATTTAAAATGGATTATATTCACCGGAATCCAAATATGACTCGTCTGTGTACAATGCTTCTTAGTTGCTGTGCAATGGATGAGATTGTTTCTTTACCACAGGATGTCAAATTCAGAGGAAATACTGCAGCAGACTCTCATCATTATTCGACAGAACCCCAGGGGTCCACGGACTCCAGTTTCGGAACCACTGACTTAGAATGATAAAAAATATAGCATTTTTCAATCTTTATCGAATCGTATATTTTCAAGTTTTGAAAACAGTTTTTAAAAAAATAATTTCACAATTACCAGGTTTGTATTATAAATACCTGAATATTTGAATAAAAAATTGATTGAATTTGCTAAAAAAGAAAATGAAATCCACGTATTTTTTTTTTCTTTTACGATGAACATTTCAAAATACTTTTCTTTTATAAGTTTTTTCCCATCTGAGCGCATCCTGAATCACGATACGTATCGCGAGAAAACGTATTGGTACAGTATATATATATATATATATATATATATATATATATAACCTATGACTATCAATTTAAGTCAGCATATATCGGCTTAGTACAGAAGTTCTTAATCGAAAAAGGAACCCTCAGATTTTACATAGTTTGCCAACTAAAAACAAGTCAATTCATTCCAGAAGTATTTTTGGGTCCTGGAACCAATGAATTCTTCGAAGGTGTTTTCAGCTACAGTTTGTTATAGACATTCATTAGCATGAAATGATGTAAATGCTTGTAAAACTGATAGGTCGTCGGAGGGATGTCTGGTGAATAAGTTGGGTGTGGTAATTTCCTAGCCTGGTTCGTTCAATTACTGTAGGGTAATTTGCACGCACAGACAACTGTTACATAGACAACGTTTAGTTCCCCTGCAACCTCTCGAATTGTTTTGCGCGGTTCTATCTCAATAATACCCCTCAGTTAGATGTATCAATCATAAAACGTTCATGACCCTCCTTATCTTCAAAGCTCTCGTCTCTGTTTCAAAATTTTTGCTTACAATTTTGAGCCGTACGTTCATTGGCGGTTCCCTGGTCAAATACTTGGTTGATATTGCGAGCAGTTTCCGTAGTTTAACGCCCTTTTAGAGTTCATAAAACGGAATTCTTCAAATTTACTTTTTTCCATCGTTGGTTTGACAGCCTCAAATAGATCAGAAAAAATAATGAAAATGGAATGTTCAGCTCAAATGGTGCGAGATTCACGCTTCAAAATGGATTATCCTCTGAATATATCTGAATAATAGTTTATTTCAAAATAAGGATTGAAGTTTGAAATAACAAAAACAGCAATTATTTTTGCACCGACCTAATAGTTATCTTGGTTTAACCATGTTGTTAGTTGATTGAGTTGGTCGATGATACGTTCAGTCTTTACTTGTTGCCGGCTCGTAGCACACTGCATTCCTTCTTTTGGCTGAAGAGAACCCGTACCAAAACAACGACAGCAAAAGTGAACACCTCAAATACCCGAAATCTGCATATCTTCACCAAAGCATTGTCTTTATCGAACTTTTTGTTAAATAACGTAATAACATCTGCATTGTTTCACACCTGAATGATGTGTCCTAACGAATCTGCTTATTGAATAACAAGTTTATTTCTCCCGCACTCAAGTGTCACACTATTGAAAAGCTGCACTAATTATTGGCCAACGGCAAGAAAAGTTCGTTATGATAACACTTGCCATTTGCTTTATTTATAATGTATATAATACAATATGATATAAAATATATATCCGTCAAAAAAGATGGTTATTCGTGTACGGGTCTGCAGTAGGAATATGCAGCTAATTTATCGGATAATTTATTTTCGATAAGTATTCTAATTATAAGTTTTTTAAATTTTCAAATCAACTCAACCTGTTTAAAAAAAGTGATCAGTACATAAAGACAGAAAGTTATATAAGAAAAATTATCTGGAATCGAGCAATATAAGTCATAACAAAGAAAATTATTTTATAAAAAAATAACCTATTGACAAAATAACATGACTTTTTTTTTTAGTTTCAAATGATTACCTTCTTTGACTCAGGCTGTTACCATTACAACAAAGAATATCTGGTTAACACTTTTATAGTCTTATTGGCACTGTTAATGTATTTTGCATGGACCAAGCCATTATAACTTTTAGGTTATAAAAAGACACTACAGACAGTTAAACATACTAATTTGCAAATATGGCTTTTATGTAGATAGATGATCACACAATGCAGCCACGAGATATTGCTTAACTTCGACAACATAACAAAAAATTCTTTTGGTCCTAAATGTGGAAGACAATATATTTCAACTTCTCTTTTACGTGTGCATGAGTGAATGATCATTTTGTCTGATCTTAGATTTCCTCAATTCTTTTGAAGATAATCAACTAAATTCTCCTTTATGCTAAAAGCCTGGCACCGGAAGTAAAACCCGCTATTTTCGACAAGGAAGTTCGGTCAGAAATCAGAGCGTGTTATATCTAGCCGGATAATCTAACTAAAAATACTTGATAATTATGAAGATAATTTGAGTTATGAATTCTAGATAGAGGGAGAATTGCACAGGAGACTTAATTCAGCATTAGAAAACTAGTTTCGAAGTTTTAAATACATTGCTAATGTCTGCTGATTGTGATACTGGTATAAAAACTCCGTCACCGCCAAGAATTATATATATATATATATATATACATTATTTCTGTGTGTGCGTATAAGTACTCAATATTTACAAATCATAGAACTGGTATAACGGGTTTCTCACGATAGAATTGCGAGAATCCATATCATCAGCCGTTAATTCACTGCTGAATAAAGGCCTTTCCCATTTCCCTCCATGATGACAGCGATTGCATTAATCTATCATGTCTTAACGGCAAACCAATTTCTCTTCACTATCTTGTCTGGTGTCAGTCTTTTCATACAGAGTTTACTGTCCAATCTTTAATTATTTCTATGATATCCTTCAGCTTAGTCTTACATCTGATCCACGTTTTGTTTTCTTTTATTTTTCAGAGTTGTCCCTAGCGTTGCACTTTCCATGGTTTTCTGTTAGTTCTAAGATTTTTCATCTCAAACTTATTTTCCTCGTCGGACGAAGTATTCTAACTTTATTGTCCATTTTGACTAGTTTTTACCTTCATCCAAACTTTCAGTTGCTTCATAAGAGCGTCGAGTATCAGTAGTAGGGAGTTAGGTTGAAGGAGTAAAATCAGCTTCTGTTCAACCATGAAGTCCTTGTAAACGAATAGTTGAAGCTGCCAGACATGTACTGTATTCCCCCTGGAGTAGGTGTGTGTTCGATTCTCACAGTGGGGTCTTTACATCCGGTTACGCTGTTTAATTACTATCGTAGAATCACGATCTTATTTAAAGTTTTGATATAAGTTAACCAAGGTTCTCGGTTTGTTTTGACATTTTCCACATTTCACATCCCTTAGTCATAACTGTTATTATGAATTCAATATGTACTTTACACTTTAAGCACATTGACAATGTGATCTATTCATACTAGATGATTTCCAGTTGATCATTTCGCGTCTTTTTTTTTTTTTTCATTCATGGTTTATCTCTAATTTTATCAACTATCCTAGGTAAATGTATTAGACAACCTTTTTACCCTTGCCCGCTATTCTCATGGTATTTTGAAGAACTTTATCGTTGACCATTACCTATGTTTTCGTTCTGCTCTTTTTTCAAGCCTACTCTTTTTAACTATCCTTTTTAGGTCAATATTTTTCAATCTCTTCGTAATATATATATATATATATATATGTGTGTGTGTGTGTACTGTAGAGAGTGAGACAGACTCGGGAGTGGTAAGGTTTATTAATCCTTATAAATAGATAGTCCATACATGTTTTCGGGATTCTTCCCATCATCAGTGGTGTGTGCTGTGTGAGTGTGTATTAAAATGTACCATGTGGAACCAGAGTCCACTGCCAGGAGCTATGCATTGTGGGTGAGTTTTGTTTATATTTATATATATATATATATATATATATATATATATATATATATATATATATATATATATATATATAATCATATATGCAGTGATCAGTCTTTGTAGATTGGGCTATTATAATCATGATGAATTAATGCGACCTATAATTTCATTCCGCTTTGGGAAGATATCCACACAAACCTCCTTTTTACCTTTGTAGACCCTCAAGTCCACGGTACCCAGATTGGGAACCGCAGCACTAACTGTTAGAGAGGTGGGGTTAAGTTACCAAGCCCTACGAGTCCCAAAATCTCCAGCTCCACCCCTGTGTGTATCGTTACTAAATTGTTGCTTCTTTCGCTCATCTTATATTTCTCTTCCATCATTGCAGTCCTAGAATCATTGATTTATTTGATTTAACATTCTGAGACAAAGGAGAGAACTTACAACGGTTTGCGAGAACAATTCCGTTAAAAGCTACTTCATGATTGTTGCACTGATCACCTAAGTGGTTGAAGAGTTTATCGACCCAGACTGTAGACGGAGGTAAACTAATATAGGGATAAAATTATTGCAATTTTAAATATTCCGTATAATCTGGAATCAGTATTGCTCGGGAAGAAAAATTCGCTGAACGGCTAAAACAATATTATGAGTGCGGGAGTTGAATATTGGACATCAATTTTTGGTTGGTAATTTTTGCAAAGATCAACAGAAGAGATAATCATGTAAATTTCCTCATAACTATTTTCCAAAACTAGCTGAACTTGCAAGAAGCCACAATGCACGGTGTGGATCACACTCACTAACAAGAACTGTTTGCTCTCGATCATTGTAAGTGCTATTTTTACCGACATATCAAACGCACATTTACATTCAGAAACCACAAATATTACACTGCGTCCCCAGCGTTTGTAATATATCTAAGGGCCGATCTACAGGAGCTCGATATGGATAGCTATGAAGCTTCGATTGATTGTAATAAACATTAGTGCTCAAATTTCCTTGTAAATAGTGCATTTTATTGGCCAGCAAATACGGCATATTTTAAATGTGCAGAAGAGGTTATGTACAATCCTCGCGGCTATCTAACTAAACTGAGTTGGGTAAGAAAATGCAATACATGGCCTTTGTGGGTCATACTCACTAGCAAGAACTGCTTGTACTATATTGGTAGTAATAAATTTGCAGGTATATTAGTCAAACTTGAAAAGCTGGTTGGACAGACTTTTTTTTATCTATTCTAACAAAGCTAACATCAACATGTTATGCAATAAGATGCGCTCGCAGACTAATAGCTTATTCTCTTGGGAGTTTATTGAAGATTGGGGTTTTATATCAGTAAGTCGAACAAATACTCTTATAAATTTTGTATGAATGAAATTACATGATCTCCGCTTTGTTTTAAACTGTTTTTTTTTTTTATCTCGCTTAATTGCCTTTCTTCTTCATATTAAATGAAATCCGAAAAGATCTGGTTAGTCTCTCCATAGAAACCGTCACATGACCAAACTCTTAGAGACATGCCGTGTCAATTAATCAAACTGATCAAAAAATAGTTTACTCCTCAACTTTTAATAGGATTATTAAAAAGTCTATATTTTCACAACCGTGAACGCGCCCAGGTAAAATCTAGGGAACGATTTAGCATAAGCTTAAATTTCAAATTCCCCCCCCCCACACACACACACTATTTCGAGGGGGCTATTCTAAAAAAAAACTTTCGTTGTAGACATAATGAGTAAATGCCTAAATTTTCATCCCACCATATTTCCATTAGAGCGACCTGTACGCATGATACAAACCTAGTCTGACAGCTGGACCAACTTGAAAACAAAATAAACCTATATTTGACGGTTTCTAATAAACCGGGGTTTTTTTTGTTCCGAAAAAGCTTTTGAAAAGAAAAAAACAAAACCTCGGTGCAAGAAATCAATTGCGAATCTCTAGAATATAAATGATTTTAATTGATTTCGAGTAAAGTGCCATACACTCTCAGCTTATGTCTACAAGAGTATGTATTAGCAGAGATGGTGCGTGGGACCCACAGACACACCAATTGCGGAGGATGCCTGAGCAGGGGGCAGACGCAATGTATTCGAACCCCGAAAAATCAGAAAAAAAAACCTAAAAAAAAAAAAAAGGACAAAAATCAAAAAAATAATCTTTTAAAAAAATTGCTGTGAGGCGCAGCCGGACCTAGCGACGCCACTGATATTAGTGACCACAGAAGGTAACCGATTTCATTCAGATAAATATCTTCTATCTCGATGCGTAGACGCGAACAAGCTGATGTGGATATGGTTGAAAGTGGATATGAATGGATTCAATTGGATAAAAATGAAAGGAATTAAATAGATATGAATAGACTGAAATAGTGATTAGAGATAGACCAAGATATTGTACACCTACATGTATAAGTTCCTTTGATGTATGGACATTTATATAAATATACATATGAAATTCTATTTTTTATGTCTGAGGGCAGATGTGCACACGTTTCAAATATATATATATATATATATATATATATATATATATATATATATATATATATATATATATATGTGTGTGTGTGTGTTATGAATTCGGAAAGCTGTAAGCGGACGAAAGAACTGAACAACATTTTTAACAAGATATTTGCGATAATTCTGCAGCTGCTGCTGAATAACGAGAACTACGTAAGGGGGTAAGGTTTAGAATCGCCTAATATAATTTTAAAGCGCATACAGTATTTTTACTTGATTTTATATATATATATATATATATATATATATATATATATATATATATATATATATATATATATATATATAATGTGTGTGTGTGTTAGAATTCAGTCACCGACAAATTTTATAACTTTCTTTTTCTTTTCTCTTCGTTCCCATGAGTAATTCCATAGTAGCCGTCATGTGACCAATGTCTTTTGGCATTGTGTTGTGGAGGAGAGGGGGGAGTGATCGATAGATGAGTTGCTTTTCTCACCATTTGTTGGGCAGTGATCACTCAAAGAGTCTAGATTCTCAAGAAACAAGCTGCTGGACGAAAACTAGTGATCAATATAGCAAAATCTCATATTACAAATTGCCCCCCCCCACCTCCTACAAGAAATTTATTTGTGGGGCGGGTGGTCTGAAGAAAAAAACGGAACGTCGTTCTTTCTATACATAATGGGTGAACGTTCAATATTCACCTTCACAAACTCCATTGGTGGAGTGAATACGCGTGAGACAGCCAGCTAGACCTAGTTGGAAATGGGGGAAACCTTTTTTGATAGTTTTGGTTGTCAGTTCAAAATATGTAAATATGTAAGCCAGTATTTTAATCGAAGAGTCTGTCTTCGGGCATACAACCAAGAAATAAATTTCTTGTGACCAGGGATCGGACCCCTCGAGGCCGCAGTGGGGGATAGGGTAAGGAGTACGGTCAAATAATTTTTGTAGAAAAGACCAAGGAATCCAGTTATTTTTGGCATCTACCACAGGGAAAAGACCTTGCGTGTCATTAGCCCTCGGGAATAAGCAAAGTAAAAAATTTTGATAAGCTACAATTTTTTTTTTTTTTAAATTAGAAAAAAAATAAACATTCAGAGAGACATTTGTTCATGTAATATTCATTTACTAGATGATTATGTAACTTCTGAAATCCAAAGTAGGATAAATCAAACTCCAATTCACACTCATAATTTGATACGGCATTCCAAGCACTAGGAATGAAAAAATAAACATATCACATTGTTATCCGTGAGATGTTCTTTTCCATACCAGAGAAAATAATGCCATGAGCGAAAGATTTACTTTTGAAATTTAATTTTTGTTTTTGCATTTTCAAGTTACAGAGGTATAATTTGTTACTATAATAAATAGCGCTGAACAGTAGCTGTCTCAACGAGATTTAAATTTGGACCAGAAGTTGCTGAATACGTCTACAAAGCATTTGGAGTCAATGCTAGTACAGTGCAGACTGTTCGGTGTTGGTTCAGTATCTTTATGTCTGCATACATGGATACCAAGGATAAGCCTCATAGAAAATATTAAAGAGTTGAAAAAGGGATCTCATATTAACTAAATAAAATACTCCTTGACGGTGCTAGATTCCGCACCTGAATGTGTCTTAGCTTAGAGAATTAGGATATGAAGTCTTGCATCATCATACTTATTTGTTCCTCCTCCAGATTATCATCTTTCCAAACATTTCAAATTCCATATCTGTAATAAAATGCTCAATTATAGGGAAGTCATAATTTGCGTCTTACTAAAATCGTTACCACTAAACCTAAAGAATCTATAGAAATTATATATTATCATTTGAAGATCGTTGAGAAATATTGTTTCGAATGGGTCACATTTTAATTTGATATTATTGTTTTGTTTATATCATAACTTGCTGTTCAAAAACGACATTTCTGTGACAACCTAATATTTTAGTACTGATTGCACTTTAACTTTCTGTATGTAGGCAAAGTTGCAGGATGGAGTTTTCCTACTGATTTCACGGCCATCGCACTGCTTAGTTATTTTCTTCACAAAAAAACTTGATATTTCATACTGCTGAGAAAAATATGAACAAAGAATTTAGCAATATTTTTTTTACCTAAAATGTGTTTTCGTAAGTTTACGTTTTGCGCACAAAATTGAGAAAAGAGATTGCCAGTAGTCAGGAATTAATGACAAACAAAATAGAATGATTATATTCATCTTAATATGAATTCATGTCATTTTTAAATTGCATAAATGCACCGTGGAATTTGATTACTTGATTTTAGCAGTCGAGAAATTCTAACCAAGCTTTCTGCTGTTCATTTCCTGGTTAGACTCTAGGGATGAGTTTGTTCCCATAGTCGGCTAGTTGATTGCTCCGTCTGTTTCTTTGACATATACCTCACAGAACATCGGTAGGAGATACCAATATTTGGAGAGATCATTAAGCCTACAAGAAGTTGGTTGTAACCTGAAGAGCAAAGTCCCTAACCTTTTTGTGTCGGAGAGCAGTTTTGCAGCTATCACTAATGCAGTAGTCGTCATTTACTTTTCAAGTCTAATTCTTATTCGGACTTGATAATAGAAATCGTACAATAATATTTGATTCCTATTTAAGTTGATGAAAACAAATGCCTGGATGTGTTAACAAATTCGAAATTAAAGGTCCCAATAGTGGTAGATGTAATGTATTCGGTAGCATCTCTCGCAATCTCTCGCTTGGGATCTCTCTGGGAATTTTGGGGTAACATTGATTTTAGGTGGGCACGGGGGGAAACTGGAAGGGAGAAGTCGTGCACCCAAAGAGTTAAAATATTTGATAGTGACCTCAACAAAATTATCAATAGTAATATTGAAAAATTGAACAAAAACCTTAATAGTATCCAGTTTCGGGTGGGTAAACCTGAAAGTCGGTGGGTACCATGAGCCTGAGAAAAGCAGTAGCAACGACCAATCACCACGAATAAAGCAAAGCATCTTGAAGGTTTCTGCCGGAGATAAGTGGGTATGACGTTAACCTGATGAAAGCTATTGAACTGAAAAGTGGACTTGAAAAGATAATAGTACTTTGGTTAAAACGCTATGCCATAACAAAAAAAAATGGTTATCAATCAACTGAATCAGCTAAAATATTTGATACACGCGGAACAGATATTTACAATTCACTGGCTGAATATTGTATTGAAACTATAAGGGTTTGTCGCCTAGATTTCAGTTCAAGTTTAATCATTTAAATCTGTTTCGACCACATGCTCTCTTTTCCTGGCACCCCTACTATGAGGATTAAACAGGCAAGCCATACCAAGCCTTTAATTATGATTGCTGAGCCCCCCCCCAAAAAAGCTCGTGGATCCATCCCAAAATGAAACCAAATCTTCCTCACCCATCACCGACCTTTCAATAACATTTCAATGAAATTCATGGTACTTTTGGAGATACTGTTTGCTTAGACGGAAAGATACGACTGACAATGTCTCTTCCAACGAAGGTATACTACCCGAATGAGATGATGATAGAAAAGAAATGAAAAAACCAAAATCGTTCGTTATGATCGTGGCTAACAACGGAGGGAAAACTTTCTCTTTCCCAGTTTAACATTCGAATGGTACCCCTGAAGAAAGCCGTAGGAGTTAAAGTTCAGTAGACCGAAAAACTCTGTATTTTATATAATATATATATATATATATATATATATCTCAGGAAGTATCAGTTGATTCGATTTACTGGAATTTTCACGTTGGCTGCATCAAAGTTTTCTCTATCATACAGTGGGGAAAGCAAAACGTTTGTAATTAGCGTAATCATAAAACAAGACTAATTCATCTACATTCATCTACATGTTTATATGAATATACGCATGTATTTCATTGCACGTTAAAATACATTTGTTTACAAATGATATGACGGCGTTGGTTATATATATATATATATATATATATATATATATATATATATATATATATATATATATATATATATATTAACAAACTACCTAATCTCCCTTTCTGTGTCTCTACAAATGTACGGTTGACGAACAAACCCTTGGGCTTTGAAACCAAGCACAATTATGCTATCATTTAGACAGTTGATTGGCATGGTTCTGTAACAGGATCTTGAAGATGAATAATCTATCAAAGGAAGTTGATTTAGTTTGACCTTAAAGCATGGAGGAGGGCGCTGAACAGCCCTAAAGCCAGAAATCATTCGGTGAGATGGATGGGGGAGAGAAAGTACAACAAAAAATATACAGGGTGTTTCAAAAGGGGATGCCAACGTCATTTTGATTACTAATCTTTGAATCACGGTAAAAATTATGTTTTGAAGGAAAAATTACAGAAAAATGGTTAAAAAAAATGTAATGACATATATATTTGGTGATACAGGGCTCTATAACTGTTCTTTTGAAGACTTCAACCATTATAATATGACAGCTGATCTAGGCTCTGATCTATCAGTAACGGTAGATTGTACAGAAAACTGACTTATGACTTCCAACATATCGGAAGCAAGTATATCTTTCGATCATTCCCACTATTCTATATAATTATCCTAATAGATGGAAATAACATAGCATATTTTACACATCGTGTGTCATACATATATATATATAATATATATATATATATATATATATATATATATAACCTCGTGGTACTGGATTGGATAGTTTATAGCCACGCTGAACAGTTGTAATACAACGAAACAGCTATCTGTGGATGATGCAATTATATTTAAATATACGACAAGCCCGGACAGAAGGAATCCTTCACATCAGGAAGACCTTATTCGATTACAATTTTTGCTTTCAAAGCAAAGCATCTGATAGTAAATTTATCTTCTCTGGAAAACTTAACCCCTGAAAGGTACACAAACACAACACACGCCTCTGAAGATGGGAATACCTCCCAAAATATGTTTAGCACAATTAATTCATTTATGGATTAACTAATAAAGTTTCCATACACTCTTACTGCTGAGTCTGTCTGACTTTCTATTGTTCACGCACACACACACACATATATATATATATATATCAACTAAAGTGTATTCAATTAGTTTTTTCCATAAAGATTTTCTCGCAAGCATTTCTCTGGTTATTTTTTTGCAGTTCTAGTCATTAATGTTGATCAACATTTTTATTTGAACCTAAAAAATCTAATTCCATTTTACTGGCAGGTTGAGTGCTGTATGAGGTAATCTTTTCAATGACATGTGCAAGTCTACTCAGACTAAAAGTCAAATTTAGAAATCTATCCTGATATTTATGTCCGAGAAGATGAATGAGTTTCAATTGCTCCATTGACAGGTCCAGTTCGTCAATCATTCGGAACATTCATGTGTCCATCTTTCGGCTGCATTCCTAGTTTGGGTTGATCAATTAGAGAATAGGAAAAACAGTTGATCAATGAACAAATCAATTTTCTCACCTGAAATATTTTAAAAATGTAGGAACATACCTTGACTCAATCTAAAAGACCAATTAAGCGTAGAACCTCATTGCAGACTGCCCTACCCCACAAAACTAATTAGGGTGAGAGATTCCAAATGTGAAATTTTTCTCTGGTCATAAGGGATACATGCTTATATTTTCAGCCCTCAAACTCCATTGGTACGGCTTGTACATGCGGCACATAGGTTTCTTTAGTTGTTAGGTGATGTTTACTGGCTATGTTTACTATATTGATAATTTCGGTTTATTGCTTCTAATTGATGGTGATTGTTTCTTCAAGTCTTTTTGGTTTGTTTTTTTCATTTGAACACTCTTCCAGATAGCAAAGGAATATGCATTTATACACTCCTTAATGTGGAGAAATGGTTAGAGAGCTGGTTTTATTGACCACTATTCATGCAGTGGACACAATCTTCGCTGAGCACCTACATTACCGAGCTCACAGCTTAGTGCCACTCGAATACACATCTACATAAATTCGTACATATATACATACATACATACATACATAGCACATTGCACTGGGTGCGACTATGTCTACATACAGGATAAGGAGTGTGCATGTATATTCACACGTATATGCTAACGTATATAGATGTGTTCATGTAAACGTTCACTGAAATATAGTTTGGTCTTGAGAGTATTTAACTATATAAAATCTCTATATGTAGGAGGAAGAAAACAGGATAGTTCATTTGTACAGGAAAATTTTTTCTTTTTTTTAATTCAGCCCCAAAACGCAGTTTTAAAGTGCATTTGCAAATAGATTTGCAGGAAAAATGTCTAAAAGAAAGCGATGAAAATGGGTTTTGAGAACTAAGTACATGGTAATGTCTCCATTCCTGGACAATGAACATAGAAAAAAAAACTGTTTATTGGGAGGTATGTGTTCAAGCACCAGCAGCATTTCCATTGCTGAAAATAACATTAACGATAGCGGCAAAGATGACGACAACTCTGTAATCTCTTTGGTTCGTTTACCTGCCAATTTGGAAAGAAGTAGTCATTTGAACTGAATCAATACTAACTAAATCAGTTTGCCATACTTGTCCCAAAACTAACAGTGTTCATGATTCCTCAAGCCATCGGCCAGGCCGTTGGCTGGCACCTAATTCTCTGTGGCGTAATCTTAATTCGTTCAGAAAGAGAACGGCAAGGAATAAAGACTGGGACTATTCCAAGTGGAATCCATCTTAGATTTAGAATGAGAAAGAATTCTACCCATTAATGTCAGAGTTGACTGGCCGGTCGGACAGATATTTTGATCTTTATTTTTGTCACTTTGCCGGAGAGGAGTTATCTAGTAGCCGATTGCTAACACGAAGGTGAAACCTTCCATCATAGAATGATATGGACTTTATGCAAGTGGAGAGGATCTCAAAAAGGAACAAACAAGTAGATAGAAAAGTTAACTGCCAGTTTCCAATCAATAAGCCGTTGACGCTGCTCACACTAAACTATATATAGTTCTAGAAAAATGTGTGTGTGTGAATGCGTAGAGCAATGCCAGAAAATGATTCTTAGCAGATCAACATAGATTGGAGAGAGGACCAGGGTGAAGGATGTATACAAGGAATTAAGCTACAAGAATGGAGATGGGCTGGGAACTTGGTGAGAAAGGGGGAAATAAGACGAGCAAATGGCTAAATATTGGTGCCCATGGGATAGAAATCTGGCTGAAGATGGTTGGGTGAGATACAAGTTTGCCTGTAAGCCATGGCAGAGGTAAGCGTAATTAAGGTAGTTATAGGAGATTGGCGAGTTTTTTGTCCAGTAGTTGGGGTGATGACTGCTGATGATGCACGAGTCAGTTTTATAAAGAGAGAAAGTTGTAAAAATTAATTCATAGATCATTAGAGGTGCAGGAATCAAATCGGTAGAAATTGAATAGACTTAAATTTGAATATCTGTACCTCCATATAAATGAATCACCGTAGACTGTCATCATCATCATCATCATCATCATCATCAGTCTCTTATCATCCATCATTAGACATAAACCTTCTAGCATGGGCGTTGCGGAGCCAATATTTTCTGAACTTATCCAGTTTGTCTCACCATCTTGTATTCTGTAGCCTAGGTTCTACATTTGATCTCTGGGGATCCATGCTGTGAATCGTGATGTCCATTGGTTGTCTGCCATTCTTGCAACATAACCAGCCCATTAGTATGTGAGTTTTCTAATGGTTTCCATGACATCTCAGACTTCTACTTTTCCCCTAATATATTGTGCTGTCTTGTAATTTCTCCATGTGATGTTGAGCATGTTTCTTTTGTGCATGCCGCATGTTTCTCAGTTTGCGTGTCAGTCTCTTGGTTGGATTCCATGTTTCAGCTCCATAGGTGACTATTGGGGGGATGCATTAGTTGTATACACTTCTTTTTAGGACTAATGGTAATTTTTTGTTTCTAAAGGTTGAGTTTGCTCTTTTGAAGGCTTACCACCCTAGAGTGATTCTTTGCTTGATTTTTTTCCGAGGATGTATGGAGACTTGTCAGTCTATACCAAAAATAATTATCTAGAGGAAAAAACAAAAATACCCACACCAGTTTTGACCATAGAGACCAAAACTTTTTTAATATTTTTTAGATGATTTCTACTAGTGTGTTTATGCAAATTTTTGTCCTGAGAAACACACAAAAGATGTAACCCACCTGACTGTTTGGTCTAGCGGGCCATTTGTGGTGCTATGGTGATACATTATGAACAAATGCAACAATATTACACTTGTTATATTTCACAAATATACAACTGTTTGAAGGATGATCATTAAGCCTGTAGTGATACAGTTATAAATTGAATTGTGATTTAAAACTCTTAAGGTTTGATGTTTGACGTATGTGATTAATGGAGAAGCATTTGGTTAAGTATATTTTGCAAGGAAAGCAATTGTGTTGAAAAATAATTTCGATGCAAAATAAATGCTTTTTTCATAATTAAGCAATAGAATTATTTACTTACCAATGCATATATTGCTAATGCTTTACATCATAAAGAATGTGACATAACAGTAATATATGATCAAAGAATTTCTCATTGAGCATAAAAATTATGAGTCACAATTGTATTGCATTATTTTTTTTTTTTTTTTTTATAGTAAATGAGTCATAGGTCATACACAACTTTTCTAAATGTTACCAAAAATTCAAGGTTCCACAATATTTTTGACAATATGTAGAACTGGTGTAGTGATTTAAAGTGTCATTTCTTTGACTTTCAGTTAACAAGTGAAAGACCACAAATAACATCTTTTGATTTGAGGTGTTCTAATTTGATTCATATCAACCAATAAATCAAATCACTGTGGCCTGTCAAACGACTCGCCCAACTGACCAACCAGCAAAGAGAGAAGAATCTGTTGCCAACTTATCTGGTTGGTCGGGTAGGCAGGCCATTTGTGGGGCTATGGTGAATCAATGGTAAGCATATTTGTTCAAGCCAGAGGTTGAAATAATGACCATGAGAAAAAGTTACTTACATCTCTTAAGTAGTTCCCTTGCCTGCTGTTTGAGAATTGACTCACTAAGAGCAGTGGCAATAATCCATACTACATTTGGTTTGTATTCACTATTCAAACTTCCTAAACTTTTCAGCAACACCTTGTATGGATAACTTGAGATAAAAAGATGACTTTCACTTGAATCAGCATTAGAATGTTAAATTAATTTTTCCAACCAATGCCAAATAAGAGATGTGAGGGAGAAAAAAAAACTGTAGAAAGCTTTTAGTACTGCTTCCTTCTTCATTTCTCTGCAACAAATTCAGGCAATACAGCTGAAGACTTGAGAACTAGATCAAAAGGTCTCTTCTCAGTAGGTGCACATTTTACCAAAAACCCAGATGCATACAAATCTCAGATATTTGAATGAAAAATATTCCTTCTTCCTTTTTGGCTTTTCATCTTCAAACCATGATATGAATACTTGGAAAAGTTCAGGGATTTTCAGTTCCTGTCGCAAAAAATAGATCGGGGTGAAGAAACGAAAAAGATAAAATCAATCCAGCAAATAATTTAATTATATTGTTTTATTAAAACATTTGAGCAAAAATAAATTGTACATGTAATTTAAATCATAAAATCAAAATTTTAGAATAATTTATTCCATCTGCGGAATAGTTTCTTGAAAATTTCCATATCATTAAACTCTATTGTTACGGTGGATTCTATGCTTTTTGCACACTCCCAAAGATTCTAGGAAAGTTTTTTTGCAAAGATTCATTCCTGGATCACTGGCAGAGCTGATACTGGATGAAATGGACAAATGTCCCCATTTGATTTTAAAGTGACACTGAGTTAAATCTTCATTTATTTGTTCTTAAAATTTCATCAATAAAATATTTTTCAATCGAATCACAGTAGCCCAACAAATTGCCCAACCAGTCAAGTGGGCTGCAGATTCTTCTTTTTGCTTGTCAGTGTCACCAAGTGCTGCTGGTCACATTTTAAGGCTACAATCATGAAAAATTTGCATTAGTACACCAGAACACAGCTTCTAAAAGAAGTGCTTTTTAAGGGTCTCTTCAGTCATTCTGGACCAACAATGCCCAAATCTTATGCTAGTATCTTCTTTTGAATAATTTTAGATAAAAAATCTATTTCATTTTCGTAATTTTTTTTTTATAATTATTTGTGGTACACATAGACAATGGCAATTCATTCATGCAAGGTGCAGATATTGAAATATATTTTCTAAAAGTTATTTTCTCATATCAAAATAAGATGGAGGTGGGATTAACTCTTCAATCAAATATGATTTATTATTGTAAGTGAAGCATATGATTTCATATATCTTAAATATAAGTTCGGTAATGAGTTAAATAAAAACAAGGGTTCTCAATTCTGTAATATGCAATGAGTTTTCTAGTGACAATATTTTTCAGTCTCACTTCTAAAGCAGCAACGCCAAAATCATAGATTATCTCACTTTTAACAAATCTATCAATGATAAAGAGATGAACTCCTCCAGTTCTATTCAACTGCTTCAGGCTAGGATATTTCTGTGTGACATGTAAACAAAATACCGAGTCAACCACTTGAAAACAATCAATGCTTTCAGTGTCATCATCCTGGTTTGATTCACAGCTGGGGTAAGAAGACTCAGGAAAAAAGAAATTTTCTATGAGATATCTATCAGCTGCTCTCAAATGGTTTATAGCTGTAATTAAGTAGACTAAACTTCTGACAAGTTAGGATTCTTTTTTTACTTGTATTTTCTGCCAATTATTTTACATTACTTCTCTCATCACTCGAGCATTTTGAAATGAAAGGATCAAGTATCTGTTCCTTGCATAAATGAATCACCATACCCCGTACATGTACCACAACTGATTTTTCCAAGATTATCAAAGAAAAAAAAAAAAGATCTTTTATCTGAAATCATCTAAAAGCAAAATACCAGCACAAGATTTGGTCATCATTGACAAATCCAAAGTCACCATGAAGACCTAAAGCACTTTTGAAAAACAGAACATCAATTGATGGCTCTCAGTGGTTTTAGGGGTTGTAATGTGATCATGAACACCTGGAGTTGTTCATAGGAGAGACAAGCAAAGGGAGCAAAATTTGCAGCCCACTTGGCTAGTTGGTCTAGAGGGCCATTAATAGGGCTTCAGTGATTTGATAGTAGTGACAGGCAAATGTTGAACAAAAAAAAACTGCCGATTTCATTGAAGATCAGGACTTGTTTTATCTTGAGCTGCAGAATACCAACCTTCATTCTCAGAAGTTTGATAAGCAGCAAAGGTAAAATTTGATAATATTCAATAAGAAATTACATTTCTGCTTCACGAGATTCTTCTATCTTCATAAAAATTTCCATGGGATGTTGGAGCAGAAATTCATTATCAAAATATCAAAACATGAAAAATTTGCTCAACACTTCACAACTATAATATAAGCACCAATGTGCCATAAAGCTACATCTATGGTCAGAATCAGAACCTTGGATACATCAGAAAACACTTGAAGATTACAGATTCTACTTAGAAATAACTTGTTCAGTACATAACCATTATATATTGATAAGTGTGCAACAACCATTTTCATTCACTATTTATCTTAATTACCTACACTGTTCCTTCTTGGTAATCTTCTTTAGAAGGAAACTCATCAGACCGGCAAAATAGATCTGCATAACGCAGGAAGAGGTCATTAAAACACCAAACGAAATTATCATCTCCGATTAGGCCTTTCCCAGCTAATTTGTCAGATCTCATTCTGTTATGGTTGGTTTCTAACTTTTTGGATGAATCACCTCCTAAACTTGAGAGTGGTTCTATCAGGTCCTTATATGTATTGCTATCAACTGTTTTTCGAGATTTTTTCTTATTTAGAATTATGGATTCAATTTCATTTTTAATATCTGGTTTGGTTTTGTTCTTGTATTCACTGTAGGAGAGGATTTGGGGATGAACTTCAGTGAGAAAGGTTTTCGTTTCAGGTTCAACTCTGTCATTAGGGAGATTTTGGCAGGAGGAATCTGTTGGATCATCTTCATACTGATTTTTCTCATAACCTTTTCCTTTTTCATTATCTGCTGATTTTGTGGCTGTCACTGTCTTTGTATTCTGTTGAGAAGCCATAGAAATCAGATTGGCCATTTCGTCTTTATCTTGTTTATCCTCTTCTGGATATTGGGTTTGCGTCTCTGTTGCATGTTGAAACAAGCTCTCCGTTTGAGTTTTTGTTTTTATTTTGGATAGTTCGGCACCAGGAAGAACCTGAAAGAAAAAAATCCAATAAATTATATTTACAAAGATATTCAATCAAAATTTCATTATGTCTGCATATGCATATAAAAATAGCTTTTGTCATGTTATTTGAGACAATTCAGACAATCACAACTTATACTCATCTCCCCTGTTGAGTTGGAGCTCTCAATATATATATATATATATATATATATATATATATATATATATATTATATAAAAATACTCACTTTCTAGCCTGTTGGATACATGAAATATATCAGAACTTCCCTCCAGACAATTACCTCCATATGAAAAATATCTTCCCCCCCCCCCCAGATCACTGCCTCCTGCCAAGTGCCACCCGGACAATTTCTTCTATTAGGAGAAAATTGCCATAATCATATCACTGAAATAGCAATTATCTGGAATATTTTTATATGCATATCTAAATTTCATGTTGGTGGGAATTATCCCTGGGGCACTTGCCTTAGAAGCATACTAAATGTGTAAGTAATTATGATCCATAAATAGAATAATTGGTATTTTGCCTCTTCTGAAAAGGTAATTCACTTAGTTTGAGTGGTCCCTACAAAGATAAGTCAAACAAAAATCATGCAAAAATAGGCTCCTCAAAATTCTCTCCAATATCATAACGGAACCAATATTCAAAAATCAAATCAGGTCAAATATTTTAAATGTATCAATCAAAAGCCAGCGTTTCACTAGATGACATGAGCTTTCCCAGGAGCCTCCCTCAAAAAACACAAAAAGCTAACATGACTTTCAATGCCGTCATTTATTCAGCAACAGCCATTCAGACGGTTCAATCGAACTTGGTCATCTTCTCTGGGGATATATTTTTACACCATGTATCCACATAAACATCTATAAACTGTGAGTAACCTTCTTCCCACACTCAGACCTTTTCTGACATTTTAACACCTTTTGAAAATGTTGTAATGACTAGAATGCTCACACGCAATCTCATAATCCTAAGTTCACACCAATACACACTTATTTCTATCAACAATAATGATATTTAGTATAAAATTCATCATGGACTCTTGAATAAAGAATATATAGTATCTATATACACCTCTTTGTCCAATGATATATCAGAACATGCTTTTGAATTAGATTTGTATGTTATATATAACCCAAACATAACGACCCTACATCTCTTAATTTTATGTTAGCTTTTCATGAAAATATTCTTTATTGTATATTGCTTTAGTTTTAATCTATTTTAAATAATTTGTGCCACCTTCACTTAGAAAACAGAATTAGTGAGTGGTAATGGATTGAAGAGCACGAGATGGAATTCTATAGGTAGTTGCAATGATGATAAACAAACTTAAAAACTCCAATTTGATTCAAGAATAAACACAACTGGAATTGAGACCATAGATGCATTAGTCCTTTTTCCATGTAAAGATATTGAAAGGGCATTTTTGCCAAGAATACATCTAAAACTGTCAAAAAATCTTAAAATGCCTTGAAACATCCAGGTTTTCCAGATATATCTAAAATTTAGGAAATGTATTGCATTACATATTATCAAAAAATTAAATGTGACTGTACTCTTCTTTTATAGAAAATGATTTTTATTGAATCATATAAATGGCAATTTCTGATATCTCAATGCAACAAAAAAAACTTGTAGATTTAGATGAAAAATATCTATCTGGCTGCACGTCTTTCTAAATTGAGAACACTGAGAAAGAGATGTAATACATATTTCTGAATGTCAGTGAAAATCATCACCAGTATAAATCTACCATATCTAAAAAAAACACCTGGTTAGTCCATTAATCTCTTTTGAGATTCCTCCAATGAAATCCTGGTTCTGAGTTCAAAGGCCAGATACTCAAAAGGATGGCCATTCATTCATAAAAGAGGCTGATCTGTTCATTTACAATATAGGCTGATCAACAACAAAGATACCAGCACAAGATTTGGGCAGAGACCAAAAAAAACACTTTTGCAGAATTTAAAAAAAATAATGGTGGCTAGTGGTGTACTCATGCAAATTTTCAAGGTTGTTGCACCCAAAATGTGACCAGGACGCACACACACACACACACACACACACAAGAATCTGTAGCCCACTTAGCTGGTTGGCCAGGCTATGGTGATTCAAAAATTTTCATGATGTAAGAAATCATACTAATCCAATACTATTAGAAACTGTCATAATCAACATAGCCAGACCAACATAAAAACTGAAGAAAGCTATATATCAATGTATGTGTATAGGCCGCACCATTGGAATAGTATTGAAAGTTTAAACATTTACACCTATTAGAGATTTTTGTTTTTAGAAAGCTCGCAAATAGGTTTTTACTGTGGCACCAAGTTTACAATGTAATTTCATACTAAATTTTCCCCTTAATTTGTGTTTGGAAGTATATTTTTTTATTTCTAATTCAGATCTTTGTAGTGATCATTGTCCAATAAACAATGTGAAAAGTAATTCATCTTGTGATCTCCCATTTTTTTCTTTTAATACACCACACTGAACACAGCATGCTGTCCAAGAACTTTGGGCAGGTGACAGTTTTTCATTGAGTTACTAAGCAGACCTGTGATTTCTCTGCTAGTAATTTTATTTGAGAGAAAAAAAAATCATATGATTAATCATCACCATCACTGGTTTAAACTCTGTTGCTGGGTTCAGGTAATTCATGTTCTGACATTTACTTGCATCTATCCATCAATTTACTATTTGTACCTCACTGTTCATAGTAAAAACTTGAAATTTTGGATATTCCTGTAAATGAGTAAAAAGAAATCTTTTTTAATTTTTTTGAAGTCCCCTCCCATCTCATTATATATATATATATATATATATATATATATATATATATAAACAAACCTAAATGAAAAAAAACCCAGTCCATCATTCTCCACATCAGCGTGTATTTTGAATGTTGTTGATAACTAATGCATCCATTCTGCTCAGGAAATGACTCACTTAGTAGCCATTACCTGCAGAAATGTCCACATGATATAAAAATAGAAAATGCTGAAATTCCAATTGACCATCATTAAACTATCCGATGACATTACCTTTTAGATCTTGAAAATATCTGAATAACCTCCTAGAAAGCACTCAAGCTTACAATTATGGAAGATTCCCTTACTGATCATCTGTGAGGAAGTGAAGGAACAAAGAGTATTTTACAATTTTAAAACTCAAGTAGACAGAGCAAACTACTCAGTGTGGTGAAAAAAGACAACCTGGAAACCAAGTGTGAATATGAATATCCATTTATTCATATGTTGATCATTTTGCTGGATTTGGCTTTGTCAGACAGAAAATAGCTAAAATTTTGGTCTGATGCCAAATCTGGCAAAAAGATCACCATAGATATTTATATTTATTCTCTACTTCCAGATTCTTATTTCACCATAATGTTGGATCCACAACCACGTAGATATCTGTATAGTTATCAGTCTTTTAACATCTGTTGTTGGACATAAATCTTCATCAGAATTCACCACACCCTTCCATCATGGGCATCACGGAGCCAATACTCTCTAAACTTGTCTAGTTAGTCTGTCCATCTTATATTCTACCACGCTTGGTTGCACATATGATCTCTGGGAATCTATATAGTGAGTTGTGGTGTCCAGCAGTTGTCTGCCATTCTTACAACATGACCAGCCCATTACCATTTGAGTTTTCTAATGGATTCTATGATGTCTTGGACTCCTGTTTTCTCCCTGACACACTGTGCTGTCTTGTGATCTCACCATATGAGATTGCACATGATCTTTTCATGTGCACATTCACCTGCAAACTCAGGAGCTTGCAGTCTCTTGATTAGTCACCTATGGAGCTGGAACCTATCAGGAGGATGTATTGATTGTATACTATTCTTTTTAGGAATAACAGGATCATATTGTTTTTGAAGATTGAGCTAGCTCTACCAAAGGTTTGCCATTCGACAGTGATTCTTTGCTTGATTTCTCATTTTGAGGATTTCATGGACATTCCTTGTCCTTGGTACATGTATCGATTTACTTTCTTCAATTCTGTGTTCTTATTTCTGATGTGATTGTTTCACATGAGCTTTGTTTTCCCAAAGTTCAGGCTTACTTTTCTTAATATAGTCCATCTTACATTAGTTGCAGGTCGTGAAGGTTTCCTGCAGAAAAAGTGTGTGTAAACAAAACATAGGGTATATGTGCACAGATTTATGTACTTATATGATTCTTCTCTTTCAGTGTCTGTTTAGTGTGTTTCCCGGCATTCCTGTGGGCTAAACCCTGAAAATGTGCCTAAATACACAATTAGAGATTTTTTTTTTTTTTTTCTTAAAATAGGGCTTTTTGAACCAATCATGCATAATTCTTGTATTTGTATTTTTAATATAATTCTAGATCAAATGAAATAGATGATTATTTCTGGTATGTGTGTGGACTATAAAGATTCATTTGAACTAGCCTGTCTTCTGCAACAGCATGTTTTCTCCTTACTTCTATTTTGACTGCCAATGATTACTAAATCGTAAATGTACTTGTCAGTTTAGCTCAGTTGGTAAGGAAGCTGTCTATCAATAATTTGGTCTTGATTTCAAATCAACTCCATCATGAACTAAAATTGTCAAAATTTGAAATTTTTTGTGTCGGCGATACCAAAAGTTGGATTCAGCTCTTGATCAAGTATCTTCTCAACTATTTGTGATTAGTATTCAACACAGCTACTAATATGTACTGTTGAAATGCATCCACTTTCTGTGATAGAAGTAGCCAGAGGAGGAGGAAAAACAAGTTCTCTTTGAGTCAATTGATTCTCATACGAGTGAAATACTGATATGAAATATTAAAGTTTTTTTGTTTTTTTTTCTTTCTTTGATAAAAATCATAAATGGATTGGTAAATAGATCTTTAGACATTTTTGGCTTTTCTCTTGATATTTTCTTTCAATACCTTACATTTTAATGATATCACTTCTTTTAATGACATCACACCTTCCTTCCTATTTCGGGTCAGTGTAAGTGAGTTCATCAGACCAAGTTCATGTCTGGCAGCATCCACATTTGTTTATAGAATTTTTTGTAATCTCTGAACAAAAGAAGAAAGAAGTCATTAATTCCTGACCCCTTTTCAAATTGTTCGGTGGTGATGATTTGACCCCCACCCCTGTTTTTGCTGGCAGTATGTTCATCAGGGTAGCTCAATTTATGGGGTTGAAAAAAAAAAAACTCGTATGGGTGGCAGTGATTCATAGTTTCCCCTCACATGGCTGGATTGGAAATCGACAAATCATACCTTGACATATCGAATATGCTACTGCTTAATATAACAATATTACCTACCAGAGTTGTAAATTGATTTCATTACATTATGCATAGTAGCTTTCGAGGATATAAATGTAATCATCAAATTTTTATTGGAGGATCAACATGATATCATATGGGACCAGTTTCTTCAGAGATATTAGAATTTCATAAATATCTAATAAATGAAATAAAAAGCTGTTTTGAACTGGACTAAATGACCTGACATGACAAGGCAATCCGGAAATTCAAACAAACTGTCGTTTAGCAATTGGAGTTACCCACAGAGTGCTAAATGGTAAAGTTATGTAAACTTTATTCCTCTGTGATCGAAGTCTCCTATAGACTTCTAAAGGTTAAGATGAATCAGCAGGAAAATCTGATAATGTCAGGTAACTTGACAACCCATCCATTGCATGAAAGAAATACCAAGTTGATTATTTAATCGGGAGTCAAACTCCAAAACAAGAATATTATTGTCTTGTAAAAGAATTTGGCAAAGTGAAGTGGGTATCTGATCACTGGAATGGAATTTGAGACTTCTTTAGTACTTTGATTCACAACTTAATTTTCACTTCCAGGCTCGCTCTTCCCACCTTAAATGTTACTGCACATTGAAGTGCCGATGACCATTCCCACATATTCCTCGAGACTAAAAATAGCACTAACATCTCCACAGCTGTCAGCATCCTTCCTGATTCACATCAGAAAGTTTGTGGCTATGGCTACTTCAGAATTTCCTGACATTTGCAAAAGGAAAATAGCTGCAAATATCAGTTCTTTGTGTCTAGATCTTTTTGGTTTGTAAATGCCAGGACGCTAACAGTGGAAGGAGAGGAAAGGGCAAAGTGTAAGTGTTAAGGTGGGCCACCCGCAATGCTGGTAAGCTAACACGAAACGGAACAAAGGTTGTATTTCTACAAGTATTTTACAAGCTAGATACTGACCACCTTGAAAAAAGTCATTTTTTTTTTTTTTTTTTTTTCGTTCGAGTTTAAAAGCTGAAACCTGGAACCTAAGCAGAAGATTGACCAATTCAACATGCATGATAGAATCATGTTCAACATCACATGGGGAGACCACAAGACAGCACAGTATATTAAAGAAAAACAGGAGTCATTGAAATCATTAGAAAACTCTAATCCAATAGGCTGGTCATATTGCAAGAATATCAGACAACCAACGGACATTAACTTGCAATGTGGATCTCCAGAGATCATATGCAGATCTGTGGCCCGCAAAATATAAGATGACTTGACAAACTAGACCCCCTCAGAAAGCATTGGCTAGATTATGTCCATGATAGAGGTCTGGCAAATCCTAGGGAAGGTCTATATCCAATAACAGAGGCTGATGATATTCTCTCTCTTAAGTCTTTGATGAATGAGGTACTTCGAAGCTCAGACCTCTTTGCTATAAGTCCACAGTTGTAACATTGGGAACAAATCTGACGAGATATATATAGCAAAATATGAAGAACATTTTCTTGATCTTTCCTATGTTTTATTATGAAGGCGGCTCTTAGCATTTTGGTTTTACATCAATATTTGTATCTTTTGGTCGATCAAAAAAAGATATTCACTGATAGTTATTTACTACTAATAATCAGTCTGAGCTCCATTGCTGAACAAGGGCCTTCCCCTAGGTCTGCCAGGGTTTTTTTTGTCTCTTTTTTTTTTTTTTTTTTTTTTTTTTTTTTTTTTTTTACCCAATATTCAGTTTGCCAAAACATTCTGAACCTATCCTAATCATCACATTTTATTTTTTGCCATTCATAATTTTGCTTATGATCTTTGAGTTGCAATGTTGAGTGGTTATCTTTGATGCAAAATATATATGTATGTGTCTGTATATATGGAAAGGAAGAAAGAAACAAAACATGTATGCAGAAATAGGAGTCAATATATGCAGTTCCTACCTTATGAATATTTAAAAATGATTATCATCAGTGTTTGTTAAAATTATTGAAAAATCTGCTTTTATAATTCCTTCATCAATTTTTTTTCTTCAATAGTTTGACTTATTACACAAAGGTCAAGATAAATCTTTATGCTCTAAACAAATTAATGAATGAATGTAATGATTTCCATTTATGACATCACTGGCCTCTTCCACTGGAAAACTTCTGAAATAGTGAAGAATGATATCTGGAAACATCTAGATTCTGGAGAATCTAGATATCATTGATAAACCCATCATAATAGGGCCCTCCAAAACTAAGTTTGTTTTTTTTTGGGGGGGGGGTTAAACAAAAATAAACCTCTTTTTTATAAGGAGTGTAGTAAGATACTGATGCCAATTTTTTTTAGTTCGTAGATAAAATGGTATGGCCAGGAGCACTGGAAAACACAAACAAACACACTAATTAGTTCTGATGCATACCAGGCTATAATGATTCACACACAAATATAAAAAAAAGGATAGCCTTCAGCCATCTTTAATAGCTACAGTTGGTCAGTGTTAGATATTATCCACAATTGCATTCGCATATAAGATAACTCTGGTAGACTCAAACATACCAATACAGATATGCATATTTTCATCAGACTTCATGTATAAAATTAGCATTTTCCAACCTTGATCCAAACTCACAACCAAGTGATTGCAATGCAGCTCTTACTGAGCCAAACTGCCTTATTTATCTACAAATTCATTTATCATATATACAAATACAAAATTCAGTAGTCTTATTCAGTTGGAATAGAAATAGGAGTGGCATTTGACCCAGCAGCAGTCAGACTTGTATTCATAAAATCAGTGGAGGATCCATGTATTTATCTAACAGATATTCTGGCATGTTTTCAGGTCATTATGATCTTGAGAAAAAAAAAATCAAACTTCCGTATCATGTACAGGCATACATGGTAAGTTTGCTTTTGTCTGATTTTTCTTTTCTTTTTCAAATGATTGCTAGATAAAATATCTATTGGCTCAAGATTAAGTGCTTTGTTGCCATTTTTTGTATAAATCTATTGAAATCAATGTACATTAAGGAAACAGCATGTAATATTATTTTTAAAAGGTAAAACTTGTTTATAAAGTTTGTCGCAGTAAAAAGGTCATATTTATAGCATTGCGTTTAGAAAATTCATCTTCAGACAGCATAATAAGTATGCTTTCAGTTTAGTGGATGTTAATATTTCTACTAAATTCTATTTGATTCTCTTGACTCTGGAGAAAAAAAATCTTAGTTCTCAGAACCAAAAACCACTAATGGATATTTTAAAATTGAAAAATCATGTAACTATTAATGCTTGATAAAATTGGATCTGAACTTCTGTGAAATCTTGTGGTTATTGCTTGAGATCAAGTGACAGCAAATTTCCTCATGTATCCTGCACTTATTTTTTTTCAAGATGCTTGAAAATCCTTTCAAATAGATACTTATCAATGGAGTTTCTAATTATTCGATCTCTGGGTAGAGTTATTAAGATCCTTTCAAGTAGAATCTTATCTATTTGAAAGGGTCTTGATAACTACACCCAGAGATCTAATGGTTAGAAACTCCATATTCAACAATTTCTGCAGCTTTTGGTAAGGTCTTGATACTGCATATGCCACATTTTCAATTATTTATGAACCTATTCAAATAGTACACTGTCCAATGCAGTGATATTATGACTCTGAAGTCAGGAGAGGATTTTATAGATGCCATTGAAGTATTTACAGCATGTACAACATACATGTCAGAAATAAATGCACAATTATCAAAAAATCAAAGCTGGATAAAGTTGATCACCACATCTATCTGGGACAGTGAGTCTCCATTAGATCCTCAAAAGAAATCAAACCTTCTGTAGAGCAAACTCAACCTTCAAGAACAAGAAAATCCCATAATTACTAAAAAAAAGAAGGGTGCACAACCAATGCATCTTCCCGATAGTCACCTATAAAGCTAAAACATGGAATCTAACCAAAAGTCTGACCTTCAAACTGAGAACCTTGCAATGTGTTCATGAGAGAATCATGCTCACCATCATATGGAGAGACCACAAGACAGCAAAATATATTAGAGGAAAAACAGGAGTCTGAGACATCAAAGAAACCATTAGGAAACCCACATGGCAATGGGCTAGCCATGTTACAAGGTTGGCAGACCACCAATGAACATCATGACTTACAACATGAATCCGAAAAGATCAAATACAGAACTGGGGCCGCAAGAATTTTAATTTGGTGAGACAAACCGGAAAGGCCAAAGAAATATTGGCTCTACTATGCCCACGATAGAGATATGTAGCAAATCCTAGAGAAGTCCATTGACAGACAATAAGACTGAACCTTTTCTATGGAATAACCATAACTATCAAAGATGCAAAGGGCTCTATTTTTAATTTCTTTTTTTTTATTTTAGTAGATGAAGTATCAAAAATCATAAATTTCTGCTACTATTTAACATCTTGATGTTTGTTGCTTTCTATTGCAATTTAACTTAGGCTGGACTCCCTTCAGCATTGAATAAATAAACAGCGCATATCAAGAATAAACTCTAAGAGAAATTCTAACTCTGGACCCTCTATACTATTAGCTGGCTTGCTTAATGACCATTCTTACAAATTGTGTGTTAAGCAAATCATCGCCCAGTATAAAGGGTTTGATTCTCACCTGGAACTCCTATATTCCAATCTGCTCATTTACTCACTCATGAAGAGTACCCAGCCAGGGTTTAGTTATGATAAAGAGCAGAATAACTAAGATTGTTCTATCCTTTATGTTTGTGTAGGTTTGTTTTTGTGTTCCAGTGCTTCTGGTAATACTCGTTAGTCTATAGACTTGAAAATCAACACCATTATTCTTCTAGCCAGTTTCAAAAATTTAAAAAAAATTTTTTTTTTAACTTAATGTTATTCTGGTTTATTAATCTTTAGATTCTTTAAGTGTTTTTTTTTTTTTTTTTTTTTTTTTTTTTACTCTTTCAAATGTCAGATATGTCATAAATAGAATCGATTCTGAACATATTTATTCATTGAAAATTTACACAACTTCAAATTTTGACACTACATTTGTTCAATTATTAACTGTGTTGGAGTATTTTTAGTTTTTCCTTCTCCTAGGAATCCTAAGTATCTATAAGTTTTGTTGTTTGTTTGTTTGTTTGTTTGTTTTTTTCTCTCGAAAGTATGCTACTGAGTAAAATTCTTGAATTAAAGAATTTTACTTTTAATGTTGATATTGAATATGCAGATACCACCATCTGGGTCTATTGTTCATTTGTTTTCAAGAATGGGGTTCCATTAGTATTCAACCATGTACAGGAATACCATGTTCAGCCAAAAATGCTGAAAATCATGTACGTGTACAGAGGAGCAAACCTTACTCCAAAATATCATGCAGTGTAACTGAAAGAGCAAGAATTTGGAGTTGTAAATGGTGGGTGTTTGATGGGGAAAAAATCTGTGCATAGGGTAATTAAATTCCACTTGTTTGAATATTCATTTGTTATAAACAATTTTAAAAATCATTAAAACTAAAGATATGAGTGCTCTAAACCCCTTCATGACTCCTGTGCCACTCTGTATTCAAAGTACAAATGAATCTTCTATTCTGAAGGACAGATTTCAGGTTGTGATGATACTATTTTGTTTTTATTAAGAGGTTGGGCTATAATTCTCTTTAATATTTTATTTATTATTGATAACTATGACATATCTCTTTTTAAAGCTTGCTAACAATTACCTTAATTCTCTAATGGCAGACGTATCAAATCACAGTAGCACTACAAATTACTCGGCCAAGGCGGCTACATATTCTCTTTTTGCTAGTATCTATCTATCTATGTCTCCAGACACTTCTGGTCACATTTTGGGGGCTCCAACCTTGAACTTGCAACAGTACACCACTAGGCACCATCTAAAAACATTTGTTTTATTTTGTTTTTTCTTATCTAGATAATTTTAAATACAAGTTTGTTTTGTTGGCTTTTTTTTTTTCCTCGGATAATTATTTCTGGTACATAGCAAGCTATGATGATTCATTTGTGTGAGGTACAAATATTGCATATGTGACTTTTTTTGCAACAATATCAAAGTTTCAATAAAGTTATAGCGATGCTGAGATACAATGTCACAAATGTGCAAGACGTTTGTTTCTACATTTTCAATGAAGTGACTATTTTCAATCACCACAACCAAAGTCAGACCAGTTGAATCACTGTCACTGGGTTTAGATTATTCATGTGTTCTGACAAATATATCTATGATTACTGACTTTGACCACCCCTAACCATTCATAGTAGATACCTTGAATTCTACGCACATGCTCTTCTCAATGCATCAAAACATTTTTTTTTTTTTTTTCTCTTTCCAATCAGGAAATATAAGGTCTTAAGATAAGTTTCATGGGGAAAGTTAAACTTTAAAGTATCCCTAAAATTTTGGATATCTATTAACTAAAATAAAAAATTAAGAATATAACTAGTTTCAATGAAGGACAACTCTATGTATACGTTTATGTAAGGAGAGAATGTTCTGCATTCTAACATTCATATGTACGTAACTAACCAGACTTTGCGCAACCCTTACTGTTCATGGTAATTTTTTGTATACACTCCTTTCAATGAGTAGGGAAAATATTTTTGAAAATTCCTCTTCAAAATAAGGTTTTTATTGGGGTGGTGTCCATGCAATTAATGTTAAATTGGTCACTAGATTATTCCTGTCTGTTTTTTTTTTTGTTTTTTTTTGTCTTTTTATAGTGATCACCATCCAACAAGTGGGAGATGTGACTTATTCATTGAACACTCCTCTTTTTTTTTTCTTTTTTTCTTTTTTTTTTACAACTTTTTAATTTATCACACCAAACGCACCATATATAAGTGGCAGTGATTCCTAATTTCCCTTGGAATGTTAGATTTTGATTTCTGGAAATGTTGCATTGATTTTTCAGCATAAGCGGGGGAATAAAAACAAATTTCTTACTGTTGTTCAAGGTAGGTTTCTTCCTCGTCTAGAAAAAAATGAATGAACCACAAAAGAGTCATCTCCACTTCTTGCAGCAACATCAAAGAAACCCCACATATGCATTCAGACCCATCAAAGAAAAACGGCTCAATGACAATCATAAAACCTGTTCACAAAATTAATAATTCCACAGTGAATCTTTGCAAATTAAAGATAGACATCAAAGTAATTTGTATACTTGAGAAATACAAAATAGTTATTTACTCAAACGTGATGTTTGTATGATAGAAAGACTGTGGTATCATCTCTTAAAATACATTATTCACATTTCACAAAACAGGTACCTAGTGCTTTTTCAAAGTCCGCTTTACACCACTTTGTAAAACACCTACATTGGTGGAGGTTTTCCTCATCATCTGAAATGGCATAACACAACAGTTCTAAACCTTTTTTTTTTTTCAAATAGCAGTGACCTTAGGGTGCTGAGAAAAAATCCTTATACACCAAGTCAGAAAATACTGAACAACCATAGCCATCAAAGATAATGAAAGGCTCTATCCTTTTTCTTTTTTTCTTCATTGGTGCATGTGTTTGTTTCCTGGCGTGTTTCAGTGCTCCTGTACATACCAAGCTTGCAGTCTTATTCTGAAAGATTCTGGAGAATAGAGATGCTTTTTTTACTTTCATATATTTTTCTGTTGAAAATGCTAGTGATATCATGAATAGAATTTATTCTGGCCGTATTTGTCCTTTGACTGAATTTTTCTTACATGATTTCAAATTTTGACACTAGTAGTTCAATAAATGACTAAGAGCGAGTCCCACTTAATTCCATGAGGCTAGGTAATTCAGGTAAAAAATAATAATGAATCACTGAATTTAGATCGATATAAAAAGTTATATATTTAGTTCTTCAGTTGGTAATCATAACTACTAGTGGACTGTGTGAATATCAGTTCACCACGCAGTTTCTCAAACTATGGAATCAAACTATTGACCAAGCCGCATCTAATGTTTAAGATGGTGAAGTACAACACTGGGTGGATAGTGATTTGCAATGTGCCAGTTTGATGTTGCTCCCTGTTATCGTAAATGTACATCAGTGGATCAAATAACAATTGCCTAGAGAAAAAATTTTTTTTTTTTAATTTTCTGCTGTATCTGGGGGTCAATTTTTGTTGCCCCGGAGAGTTGCAGAGCACACTTTGGGAATCATTGTCATAACACAAAGCAGTTACCACTAATTCAAATGGGGAAAATGTTTGAGCATTCTTATTCCTATGAAATGATCTTTTTAGACGTCTGCCTTCCTCGATTATGAATGTTGGGGTTTGTCATTTGCTGTGGCTGATGTGGATGTCTTGACTGTTTAGCCTCTTTGAAGCCATTCAAAACATCCTGCAAATTTGTCCTAAACCCAAGTGTTCTTTAGTCATACTTTTCTGCACTCTTTGCTGTACACTGTCATTGCAAAAAATATCAAAGTAAATTTAGGGGTTTTAGAAAAAAATTTTCATTTAAGTTAGTTGTGATTCCTTTGTTTTTTGACTCATGGGAGGTTTGCTAAGAATGATTTTCTGACAGATGAAGTAAACTTGTATTATAGAGTATTTCACGTTGAGCCCATTTTGATTTTTTTTTTTGTAATTCTTTGCACATATCTTCTATGCGTTTATTCACCATTTTTTTAATTTGTTCAAATCGTTTCCTCACAGAGCATTCAAATTCTTTCTGGTGGGTCATACCCTGATGTGTATTAGCTAAAAAGAGGCTTTTGAGAATTTGATTGAACAAAACTGATTTAAAAACCTTTTCTCCTCCTCCTTCCATGCTTTACAATATATCCACTACTTATGGTGAATTCAAATTTGTATTCTCCTCCTACGGTTCTGCTTGGCTTTACCCCTTCCCCATGTACAGTTTTCCATGTTCTGCATATGGAAGAAGAAACATTAATTCAGTTGCTAAAAACAACTTGCAGAAGACATGCGCAAACCTTATGAAAAATTGGGGCCCTTCACTTCCATTAATAGTCTCCGCCTTTCCCTCCAATCAGTTCAAATCAATAAATTGTGAAAATTGGGATAATTTCTTTTCATCTTTTCATTTCAACATCCAAGACATTTTTTTTTTTTTTTTTCATCATTCTCACAATTTAAAAAATTTAAATAATAAATTGGACTTCAAACTCTTACAAATGTAGGGCTGTCTTGTGTATTGATTTTTATTGATTGATGGATATTACATATTACAGAAATTTAGGCCATTTTCAACATCTGATTGTTAAACTGTCAACATCCAGAAAGCGATTGTAGGTCTGAGCAAACTTTCACAAATTTGCTTTTGATTGGCAGAAACCAGTTCAGCTAGAACCAATGAAATTCCATCTCTTATCAAAACATATTCATAATGGCTGATGCAACTTAAAACATTCAAAATGCTGCCCATGCAACACTTTCTTAGTTTTACATAATCCAGACCACAGTATTTGGATCAATTTGTTTTGTTGCTGTGCTGGGGTACTGAAAGCTCATATGTATTATAGAGTTATTGACTAAGCTCAACTTACTTTGGCACAAGTCCACAACAGCAGGTTCCCAGTGATAATCAAACTCAGTATACTAGCAATGGTTACCCAGTCTAAATCATCAAAATAATTAACATTTTAAAACATTTGTTTTATTTCATTGAGTAAAACTAAGTTTCTGCTAAATTGGTCCTTTAGATTGTACCAAGCAGCATTTACGCTTGCTTTATTGAAACTGTTGTCTTACTCAACAAAAGACGAGAGATGTAGATTATTCATTGATCTCCCTTTCGTTCTAATT
The DNA here is from genome assembly GCA_963457665.1 of Thysanoteuthis rhombus. Taxonomy (NCBI): domain Eukaryota; kingdom Metazoa; phylum Mollusca; class Cephalopoda; order Oegopsida; family Thysanoteuthidae; genus Thysanoteuthis; species Thysanoteuthis major. Next base: position 5,980,747 of record OY735203.1, on the reverse strand, counting down.
TCTTAGTCATGTGACTGTTTCTATCGAGTGACCAGCCAAAAATGTCTTTGTCTCAAAGAAAAAAAAAAATCCTGTAAAGATGGAACAAATGATTTGGAGATGCTGATTAGAGATGGGTGAAAAAACTTCTGAGCCAAACTGTAACAATTTTAGTCCAGTCACCAAAGCAACCTGTAATCTAATATTAACGGAATACCATGCCCATTTGTAACCATTATTCCTCAGCAAGTATTCTCACATTGGTATGTATCACAGAACTAATTGTACCATTCTATTGCATCAGTAGATTCAATGATTTTTAACTTAGAGTAGAATGTTATGGGATCTGAAGACTAAAATATAAAAAGCCATGATAGAATATAAGAACATTTCCTTGCAAATTTTTTTCATGAAGTTCTTATAGAACCCCAGTTAGAATACACTGCTATGAGGTTCAGTAAGCTAAAAAGACTTCCCATTTTTTTTTTTTTTTCTCTGTAAAAAATATCAAAGGTAGGTTATAGTTCATGCCTTAATCGGAGTGAGCAAGAAGAAGCACATGGCATTTTAACTGCAAAAAAACTGAAACATCCCTGATATTTTTTCTAAACTTGCACCTCAACTCTAGTTTGACAAATAAAATTTTGAAATATCTGCAAACAAGCTTTTTCATGTCTGACATACAAAGCAAAAAGTTGTTTACTGTCTGTAACAAAAGAATGTAGTGTCAGTCTTCAAAACCTTACTTTCTTATGCTGGCTGAAATGGTAAACAACTCTGATTTTTAAGACTTTGTCTTTAAACAAGATCTTGGTTACAGACAAATATAAGATTCAACTTGAACTTTCAAGTGAGCTATTCTCATTCTTTGCAAAGAATGTTATTGTACATTCATGTAATAGACACATAGTGAAGCACGCAAAATATACCTATGTTTCTTAATATGTAAGTTAGTATGCATATCTGTTTATAGGCTTATATTCAAGGTGTGAAACTTTTGGGAATTTGAATAGCAAATGTGAACCGAATATCATACAGAATTTTACCACTATATCTTGTATACACTGACTCATGAAAAGTCTTCAAATGAGACGGTAAAAACTAGGTGTTAGGTAGGTATTCATTTGCTCTTCATGAACGATATCTTCAAAGTTTTTGGAGCGCACAGTTGAATGTATTGAAATATGTTTCACTCTCAAATGCAATTTTAAATATCTTAATGCTTGATAAAGGAATATATACATGAAGGCATATATAGAAATGGAAATACAGCTATAAATTGTGTTGCCATCTTAAAAGGATATATTCACACATGCCATTCACTGCCAAAGAGCAGACGAAAAAGTGCCAAGTAAAAGATATTTTCATGACTAGATTAAAAAATCTAGTAGCACAAAACAAATGAATAATTAGACATTAGTGTGTGTGTGCGCTTAATTTTTAATTGCAAAATTCCTTTTCAACTTTAAAAGTATATCATTATAAATGTCAACCCCTTGAACAATCATAGCCATCCAAAATGACTGAAGGTTCCATCCTTTTTTGACTGCGTGTTCAAGTGTTTTATTTCATCACTTCTGGCCATTACGTTTTGTTAATAGACTTGAATATTGTCACCAGAACTCTGCAAGACCCCTTCTAAAATAATTAAAAAAAATAATTTTCATTGTGGAAAAAAACAAACAATTTTGACGTTTTGGAGGCCTTATCTTGATGGGTGTATTAATAACATCTAGATTCTTCTCGATCAAATGCCATGTGCTTCTTCTTTCACACTTCAGCTTTTTGTTCTACCAAAACAAAAAAAGCACAAATTTAGCACTAAAAGTGTCAAGTTTGCAATACTGACTATAAACATAAATATTCATACCTGTCATGCATCTCTCCCTCTCCCATATGTATATTTACACCCATAAGAGTATTCATTGGCATATATTGATACATGCAAGCAAATGTAAACCTGCATATATAGATCTACACACAAGCACATGAATATCATTATAAATGTACATATATTTCTATTAACTATACTTATGCTAAACATCATTGATTTGGCTGTAATATATAGACAAAAAAATCTTGGGAAGAGACTGAAAAAATTTGGAAATTAGTAATGGAAATTGAACTAGTACTAAATTCAAACAAATGCAATTCTTTCCCCAGACATTATTATTAAGGGAGAATTTCTTGCAAAAAAAAAAACAACTTCAATCTGAAATTTTCCAACATTTTAGGGTAATTCTTGTCATTTTACTCTTCTAAAAAAAACCCCCAAAAACCTGAAAGCTGAAAATAGATCTGCTTTTAGACCTGCTACTCAAAGGCATCGGCTTCAAAGAACTCTAAATTGTCAAAGAGATTCCAATAAAACATAATATAACTTAATTATAGAATTGTCCAGCCAGCTGATTTTGGCAAATTCAGTTAATATTTCTCATATCTCAAAGAAATCTCATTACAGTACATTATTTCATCCCAAGCCAACGGCACAAACAGTCTAATCTCTTTCTGATTGGAGTAGCTTATTTTGATAAACATGAGATTTCTTCCAATTATACTGTTGATGAGACTTTGGCCTGGGTACTTGAAATGTGTGGCAATATCATCAGGCCTCTGATGCACTGTTCTATCTAAATCAATGAATATAGTTTTATGGCAGCCTAACCTTTGTACAAGGATCATGTTTGGCCAAGTTCTTGAGGTCATTTTTTTTAAACATAATTTTCTCAAATATGCATTACTGAATTAATCAATATTTTAAGATATATGCGCTTTTGTTCTATTTCACTGAGTAAAGCTAAAAGATAATTTCCAGCTAGAATGGTCTCTTAGTTTATATCCAGCAGCATTCATGCCTGCTTTCAGGAAATTCAACCTCCTTGCTCAACAAAAGGCGAGAGATGTAACTTATTCACTGATCTCCCCTTCTTTCTAATTTCTTAGTAACATAAGTTTCTAAAAAGTGCCCAAGCAGAACTTTTTTTTTTTTTCCTTTCCACAAGACAATCCTCAAAGATGGAACAAATGGTAATCTGGAGATGCAATATCTGATTACAGCAGATAGGTAAAATCTTCTGCGCAGAACTGTAACAATTTTAGCCAAGTCACTAAAGCAGTAGGCAATCTAGAATTAACTTGGTGGAATACTACGCCTTTCCTAACTCATTTTAGATGTTTTCCATTTCAACAATGGCTGCCTTCATTTCATCTGAGAGCAGTTCTTGTTTGATTCAATTGTTCCTCCAGGAGGTCATCATAGTAGAGGGCTCCCTTCAGATCCGTCCGTGTACACAGGATCACTTTCTTTGGATGAAGACTGACCTTTTGATACAGTTACTGATACAAGTGGTTCATTTCATTTACCCAACAATGTCTTGCATTTCACCTGGCAAAGTATTCGCTTTTCGTAGCTTGTCACATTTTGTTTGAAAAAAAAAAAAAAATTTTGTTTTTAGTGAATGACAGTGGTAGCCACACATCAAAGTGACTAACATGATTAAACTGGTGCAAATGATTTCCAACACTTAATTTTGATATTTTCAATATGTTAGCTCACAGTAGCCTTATATAACATTGATTTGCAAATGATGTCTTCCTCTAATTGCTATCAACCTCAACTGGTCTGCATGATTGTAGTATGATTCAGGGAGAATCCCCAGTATGAAACATTGCAAACCACTTTTGACACATTCAATCATTCACAGCATCTTCATTACAAACGGCATAAGTCATTTTTTGAGTTTGTTGCACTTTTATCTCAAAAACAAGCATGATATGCCCAAAATATTAGGGTTTTTTTTTCCCTCTCATATCAATGTTGGATCCACAAAAAAAAAAAAATTTGCTACTTTTAATGATGTACACTGACAGGAAAATTCTATAGCAGTGCAAAAAAATTTTTTTTTTTCTTTTCTTCTCTCTCTCGCTCGCTCCACTCTTTATATTTCTTTCTTTATCTCTCTCGCTCACTCCACTCTTTGTCTTTCTTTCTCTCGCTAGCTCCACTCTGTCTTTCTTTCCTTCTTTATCTCTCTTGCTCGCTCCACTCTTAGTCTTTCTTTCTTTCTCTTGCCACTCTTTGTCTTTCTTTCTTTCTTTCTCTCGCCACTCTTTCTCTCGCCACTCTTTGTCTTTCTTTCTCTCTTTCTCTCGCCACTCTTTGTCTTTCTTTCTCTCGCCACTCTTTGTCTTTCTTTCTTTCTTTCTCTCTCATGATCATTTTTTTTTTTTAAATTCAGACCTTTGAATTATCACCAGCTCAAGAGAAGTAACTTACTAATTGATCACATCTTTTTCAAATTTTTCATTGATCATCCCCAACACAACATGCTACCTAGAGATGGGGAAAAATCTTTTCGCATAAATCTCATCTGTTGTGCATTTAATTGTTGTTGCTGTTCTTAATCACCACTACCCACAATGAAGCGGTTTAAACACTTTTCCTAGCTTCAAGTTATTCATGTGTTCAGAGATAATATCTTTATATCTTATTGTGTCATCCACGACAGCTGTTTCGATGTATTACGTTTCTTCAGTGTGGCTATAGACTTTATCCCATCCAGTACCGCGAGGCAGAATTGAAACCCTCACATCGGACCTGGAGGCCGATATCCTACCTCCGGACTACGGAACTGTAAGGCTGAATTTAAGCAATATATTCATTTACACAGAAACTCCTCATCCACCAGAGTGCTCTATTCCTATGGAAGAGCATTATATATATATATATATATATATATATATATATATATATATATATATAATCTTAATTCTACCTAGCCCTCACTATTCATAGCAGAAACTTAAAATTTTGCGCACACTCTCCTTAACAGTATTTTTGTTCGTTTTGTTTTTTAAATTCCTCCCTAAAATAAGTTTTCCAAATGCTTTGATAATGTTAAATTAGCCTGTGTCCGGCAGCGTTCAACACACGGTTTTGATGGTGCGGACTAAAGGCAAATGAAGTAACTTATTCATTTTTTTTTTTTCCAATTTTTTGATTGATCACCCCTAGCATGGCTTTCTTCCTAAAGATGTTGGTCACATAATCGTTTCTATTGCATAACTAACCAGATTGAGAGACTAATGAAAATATTACACTGTTTCTAATAAGTTGGTATTATGACTGTCTACTAAAGCTAGATATAACCAGCTATGGGGCTTGGATAAGTTGCGTGGAGTGGTAGTCCTTTAAATACTTTTGTAACCCATTAATCTTCTATCTTAGTACATATAGTATATTTATTTCAAATTAGTCACAAAATGGAAATTCAGTATCTAAGACCTCATAAATCTTAATGTGAAAGCGGTTGTCTTGTAAACTTGGAGCAATTAAAGCAGTCAAATCTTAGAATTCCTATGTTTTCAACATCTGGGGGATTTATTTTTCATTAAAAAATTTTATTAGATGATTAAATTATAAATCCTAATTTCTAAATGTTCATAAACTATAAATCAGAAATATTTTGATGTGTATATTGAGTCTTGGATTGTTGAGGTCAGCTGCAGTCTGTGCAAGTGCAATTTAAAGTTACAAAGATCTATTGATTTTATTGTGCCTTCTTGAAAGACCAGAAAATTGATATCTAATTGGCTTTTTGAATTCTTTGTAAGTGGATCAAATCTTTTTTTTTTTTTAAAGTTCAGAATATTTGCTGAAACTATTCTGAATTTAACAAAACATTATTTGCTATAGAAACCAGTTTTTATCTTTTTTGCTTCATTCAGTTCATTTTTGTACTCAATATTTGCCATTCAAATAAATCTTTCTGATTCTATAATTGACGAAATCAGAAATCAAAAGTAATTGTTGGTATATTCTTTGAGCTAAATGAATGTCAGGGGAATAATAAAAGTATTTTTTTCTTCTTATAGAGGTTTTGTCATATTGGATTGCATTAACTTTTATTAAAGATAAAATGTCAAGCTAATTATATTTTGCTTTTATATATGTCATTCATTTCTAGATAGAAAAAGGTATACTACTAGTTTCCTTCAGAAATGTCAAAGTGTTTACTGAATTAGAAAATATAGCTCATCCACAAGAATACTTTTCCGTTTCAGAGTACATTATTACATTAACTAATCAAGTTGAATTTTTTAGTGGAATGCCCAAACACTATCATCAGATAAAAGATTACTCACCAGACAAAATATCCCTCTCCAATTTAGAAAACTCCAAAAGTTTTGCTTGTTTTTTATTGAATAAAGTATGATAAACTATCGATCAGCCATTCCTGGTTAGCTATTATAACAGAAATCAGTTATTTTGAGTTGATGATCTAAGTTTAAAGGAAATTATCTACATTTCTAATGTAACCATCCCTAATACAATGTTTGGAATCGCGTATGAGGTGATGAGGGTCATTGTGTGTTGAGCATCCCCATTACAATATTCAAAATATCTGGAACAATTATAAATTGGACTCTTAGATTTGTGTTCAATAGTATTTTTAGCAAATTATGATCACAAAAGAAATATTAGGAAACAAGTAGAAAGCTTTTGACCACATGATTCATAAATATGAGTGGTAGCAAGGAGAGGGTGCAGATTCATGCTATCTTAGTATTGTGTAACTAAATTTGTTTGAAGTCAACATAATCAAACATGTATCAAGAAATAGATATGATCTGCCAGCATGTTTATAAATTGCAATAATTTGAAACGGTCTCCTGTCATTTTATACTATCTACGTTGTCTAGGCCAAGTGATACATTGCCTACGTAATGATAGATCATTCCAAATAAATGTTTCAATGTAATATAACTGAATTTATTATTCTATTGGGTCATATATCTTTAACTCAATGCATGACTTTTGCATTGAAAAAAAAAACGAATAGAGCTGATATTGACCAAGAATAAATGAGATGAAAATTGGGACAGAAAACACTTATTTGGGCCACAATTTAGCTCAGTTAAGCACAGCAGTACATTGAAGTGGCTACCATATTGGTTGCAGGTTTGATTAAATTTCTGCAGCAGCCCCATTTTCTTTCATTTCTTTGTTTATTCTATTTACATTGTCTAGGTCAAGTGATATAATAACCGTGTAAAGACAGATCGCTTCAAATGAGAATTTCATTATAATATAAAGAAATTTATTATCATACTCAAATGTACATGTAAGCTCATTTACGGTGAAAAGTAATAAAACACCCTTGATAGAAATAACTGTTGGATGAAGAACACACAAGTATTCACAATGATGACGAACAATCTGGAATCTTTTTTTTTTTTTTTTCTCTTAGGGATGATGCACTAATCACTAGAATCAAAATGGTATCCTCAAGACAGACTTTACGCTCACCCTGTACATTAGCTTTTGAAGTTATTGTTGAATATTTTAGAAACTAGTCATTTATTACAAATGCTTATTAAAGATATTTGTCTGAAAATCCTCACTCCAAACAAATACACAGTAAAGACAATTTGTTTGAAAACCAAAATGTTAGCCAAAACATATTCTGCTTGAATTCTTTCATGAGGGATTATCAGTATTGTACGTTAATCCATTGAAAAGAGTGTCAGCGTCTTGGTGGTTACTCAAATTTCAGCCATTCTACCTGCCCCCCAGCCTTTTATATGCCTGTTATATTTGATAACCTTCTGGGGAAACGATCTATGAGAACAGTTGATTATTTCTTGTGATGCCACTTATTACTTATCTAGATGTACTTGACCAACACCTTTTTCAACATGGACCATCAGATAGGGGAACTTTGGAGCCTTGAACCTGATCACTGTTCTTTCTTTAGGACTATAACAACTAAGATAAGAACACAACTGAGTTGTTCCACCTGAGAGATATTTATCTCATGCGATCAAAAGCTGATTTTTTGAATTCTGGAGTTCATCAAAGTAAGGGATTTTATTCAGTGATTTCTGGAAAGGAAGAATTGCTCTTATCTTTTCAGTAATTGATATGCATCTTGCATTATATGTATGGATTGGAATCCACCAAAACCTATACGCCAATATGATTTAAATAATAGAGCAAAGGAATAATTTTTCTGATGTATAAAAGGGGAAAAAGGCATTTTCAAGTCTTAGATTCATAGGCTGCTTGTAATTACTATAGATCTCTTCAATGAATAGGATAAAAAAAAAATTCAACAAAAAAGGGTGTCAGTTCAATCAAAAGTTGCTCCTCCTGAATTACTTTTTTTACTCAAATGAATTCAAGAGTTAATCAACGAGAGTATAATGATGGAAAAGGTAACTTTTTAAGAGAAATAAAATCTATCTTAGGAGCCATCTGAATCAACTGTTCAAGATTTCTTCATAAATCATAACACAAGAAAATTCTTACTCTGAAATAAGTCCCAGTATTTTGAGGTCTGAAAAGTACAATCAGATGCTTTTTTTTTTTTTTTTCTGGCAACTTTTTACCAGGATCAAAACTGAGAGCGTATCCAAAGTTACAAGTGTAGTTTGGAGCGAGAATTTTCTAATAATAAAATACAGAATTCGTGATGGATACAAAATTGAACCAAGAATGTTTTCTTTTGAGTGCTAATTCAGCATTGCTATGGGTAATTATCAGTAATCGCAGCACACACAAAGCCAGTAAAATTTGCTACCACACATATATATATCTATCTTCAAGAAATCTTTCTCATATCTAAGGATAAAACATTCTTTCAGGCAACTGATGTTTATTTGCTAATTGAATATTGATCAACGACTATCATGTTTTTGTTTTTTATACCTACCTTCCTCCTTTATGTCCTGAATTTCGTCTGGGGCTTTGTCTGTCTGCTTTTTATTTTTATATAGTCGACAATAAGGAAAGAAAACTAATTAGTGGGATAAAATTTAATTTACATATAACAAGTTTTGCCTTTTGGCTTTATCAAAGTGGTAACTTTAAATGAAACAATATTTGGAATACACGGATATTAAAAAAAAAAATAGTCATCACTGCCTAGCAAAAGGTGAGAGAACTAATTCGTTGATCACCCCACTTCTTCCAATATTTTTGATTGATCACACCAATACAGCATGCTACCAAATGCAATTGGTCACCTTAGAGTTTCTAAAAACTGCAAACTTATAACTGCTTTTCTTTTGAATGGGTCACCCAACTTAAAATGGCTATTACAAACTGTCAATTTAGGTTTCTTCAGTTTTCAAGTTAGGCTGGCTATCTATGTATTGCACTTACAAACAATACCATTGGAGCTAGAGGGCCAAAGGTCCAAACATTTAGTCACAAATTTGCTTAAATGGTGATGAAATGGTGGTAAGATTGTGCTTGACACTTTTGGTTTATATTGGGTTTGAATATCGGTCAGGGGCAATAAATAGGAATTTATTTAGTCATCAAACAAGCTCTCATGAATATATGTATTCAAGTGAGGTAACTCATCCATTGTAAGCTTATGCAATGCTCTTCTATAGGAACAGAGCACTCGGGTGGATGAGGAATCAGAGGTAGGATATAAGTTAAAACATCTGATGCTAAATTTGTTTTCTTCGGAAACCCAAACTTTTAACCACTTGAAAGTACACATATGCCACTTAAGATGGGAAACCTTCCTGAAAATTTATAGCATATTAATTAATTTATGAATAAATTTATTACCAAATAAAATCTCTATACTTTTACTTCTGAAACTGTCTCATTCCCTATAGTTCACTTATATACATATTCATAGGTGTACAAGCCGGGGGAAGGTGATAATTCAAATTTGGGCAAAATCATGTAATCAGGCCTTTTGCCTTCCTCAACAAAAGACTTTCCATATGCAAGAGACGTGATAAAAGAACTCACCCATAACTTCGTAAAATTTCCCCTCGGTAAATGATGCTTCGTACATCAGAGAATATTTGCCAATGTTATCTTAGAAGAAGGGAAATGTAAACTTCATATTAACATCTTGGAAAATCAGCATGTAAATCACTATATTGGTGAAGGCTCTGAGTAAATATTTTTTACAACTACATTAGCATAATGGAGACGTGTGCTACTCTAACACAATAGAGGTGGCAATATTGGATTTGATTCTCAAGCTAAGAATTAATCATACATTGCTTTTGGTGTAAATGTTTCATTTGCTTGTGTGTTTAGGAATGAATATTGTCTTTTAAATGTCATGTGCATATGTGCCTGGTGGCATAATATATGTTTTCAATGAACACAGAAATTCAGCATCAGTCTAACAAAGTTAACTACTGATTCATCCGAAAGTCATTGTTATTGAAATTTCTTATAAAAGAAATTTTGTTTTGGCAATACTTCAAATAATTCTGGTGATTACATTTCGTCTTTGTGTATTTACCGACACCACAATTCTCCAAGAATTGAAATACGACATCTATGATGATCTTTTGAACTATTTCAAGATATTCAGCTAATTACTTGGATACCATTTATGCAAATGGCAGTTGAGACACTTCGTTGTTTTGAATTGCATACAAAGAAAAAAAATTCTTTGATTTTATATTCAAAGTGAAATGGAAACATCTTCAAAGACTTGGAATATTTGAGGTCTAAAACCAATTCAATAGAGTCAGCTATTTGTATGTTCTTCAATGATAAAGAAATAATTCTTATGCTCAAGCGAATACACCTTAAACATAAATATTTGTATCAATATATGAATAGTGTGGTTCCAAAAATGCGATCAGCACTATTTAAAATAAAATGTTTTTTAATTAAATAAAAGATCAAATTCTTGATTTGAATACATCTTGCTACAGCCTTAATGTACATAAAAAAGGTTATGAGATAAAGAAGAAAAAATTGTATCCAAAATTTGATTTTTAATTTATTTGAAAATATTTATTTATTTTTTTTTTTTCCCCCTGAATGATGCCTATCACCTATTGGAACCTTAGTGCTAGGCGTCTCAAGGAATTTTTGATTACAATTTTTGGGCTACAATCTTGAAAATTTGCATGAGTACACCACTAAGCACCATCTTTTCTTTTTTTTCACAAGCTTTTTAATGAACATTTCTATGATAATTTTCTACCAACAATACCCAATCTTGTACGGGTAATTTTATATAATAGATCTATTTCTTAAATGATTAATTTTGGTACCTACATGGGCTCGGGTGATTCATTTATGCAAGGTATGGATATTATACTCCCAATATGAATCTTTTCCTCTCATCCACAACTGTACACAGCTTTCAAGAACTTGCTTTGTTTGAATGAAGTGTAGATATCAAATCAACATAGTCCCTTGATAATGATTAATGCTACTCTCTTTGATTCATTGGTATTTCTAATTATAAATATCTGAGTAGAATGTACCAGGTTTTTTCTCTTGAGACATTTCAAATGTTTTTTATTCCTAATTGGAATAAAAGCATGATTACCAGCATGAGTGTCCATTTTTCTTTTGTTTTTTTTTTTTCCTCAGTCTCCTTCTTGGTTCAAAGAAAAAGTTCAACTTAGATCATGTTTTCAGGGGCTTGGCTTGAGATTTTGGAGGCCTCAGGGTCTTGGTTCTTTGAGGGAGGCCTCAACAAACGTCTAGTGAGATTTGTTGAAGAAGGAAAATCCACAATAAGTAGACCTTTACTATCACAATTGGCAAAAAATGATTCCAAAGGCTGACTTATTTATGCATAAATATATCCGTTATTGTATAATATTGCAGGAAATATAGGAGACCTATGATTTATCAAGCTTTTATCCCTTGCATGTTTTATTCTTGTCTGACTTGAATTGCTTCCTACAAAAAAAAAATATCTCTTCTGTTTACAAGGAGTACGTGGCTGAAAACCAAGGATCATATGGTCAATGATATATCCACCATCTGCAGTAGTGGGAGGAGGAAGAAGTGGTCTCTCTTTAGGTACTTGCAAAATATACATATATATATATATATATATATATGTAGTACAAATCAGGCAAGCAGTATAACATGTGATAATATATTGATAATAAGAAGCCCCTTCTGAAATGTAATGGATTCATTTCATAGTGCTCAAAACATACAACTTTTTTACTCTTAAAGTTAAGTTGTTTTAGAGTAGAGCTGGAAATAAATTTATTTATATATATGTATATAATCCCCCCCCCCCCGCCGAAAATACAGTAATGTACCTCGGACATATGATTGGCAGTTGGTTAAAAAAAAAAATTCGATTGGAATGGATTTCATTTCACATCACTCCTTATTAGGTAGGTAGGTAGGTAGTTAAATTCAAACATTTACTACTTATGCAAGAAAAATATTGTTTTTTTGAAAATCACTGATTCCTTAATAGATTTTAGACAAAGGTTACAATTTCTTACTATTTTAGAGGTCACTGCCCAACATAAATTAGAGAAATACCTTATTCATTGATCACCTTTGACATAATAGGCAGCCAAAAGATGTTGGTCTTACAAGTTTCTATTGAGTGACTAACCAGACCTGTTTATATTTTGTTTATTTCTACTTTTAGGGCAAATGCTTCTTGAGACAATATAGTGAATTGAACAACTGTAGTGGCAAAGTATTCAATACCTTTTTATACATGCATGTGTTTTAGCACTCCTGGCCATACCATTTTGTCTCCAGCCTTGAAAATTGGCATCAGTACTCCAATAGACCCCTTCTGAAAATGGTATGTTTTGGGGAGAAAAACTTCTTTGAACTTTCGGGAGGATTTTATTTTGTCAGGTTGATTAATAACATCTAGATAATACAAAGTCCAGATGTTTTGTTTTTTCATCAATATTTGAGATATTTTCCAGAATCTAGAAGTTTCTATATGTTTCAATACTCTATCTTAGTTTTCCAGTGGTAAATGCCAGTTATGGTCAGAGTAAATTCTTCTTATGACATATCTATTTTTTGATGGAATTTCTTTTTTTTTTTGTTTTTTTTTGTTTTTTTTTTTTACATGACTTTGAATTTTGATGTTATGGTTGTTCAATTATCGACTGATGGTCAGTTATTCTATGGTTGATTATGTTTTTGTCAAGTTTTTTCTTAATCACACAACATTATTATCACGGGTTTCCTCCACTACCTGAAAGTAGTGTGTTTGTATGAAAACCTTAAGTTGAAATAAGATAAAGTAATTACTATTTATTTTTGAAAAAATTTTGAGTGCTCCGACTGCTAAACTGGTGATTATGATATGTTAAGTTGTGTTGTCAGAGGTTGGGATGGTGTTGAGAGGTGCAGGACACTGGTCCGTAGGATGGATGAAGAGGGTGTGCTATCTCTAATTTATCATTTCTTTCCAAATCAAAGTGTGCACTCAGATAATGTCCATTCAAAGATGATTTTTTTCTTTTAGTGTTTAGTCACCTCTATAAATTCATGACAATATGATACTTAACATCTGCATAAAATTTATATATCTCTGGAATATACATAGGATATATGGCAATTATTAATACTTTTGTATGCTCTGATAAGCAAAATATCAACTTAGAAGCAGAAAGTGAACATATTGCAACACATCCTGAGTTCATTTCCACAGTGAGAAATTCTATGTATAAATCTGTTGAAAATTTTCTGAAAATGAATCCGTTTATAATTCAGTTCTCCTGGTATCCTTATATAACCTGATCGCAATTGGTTTCCAAATCTAAGAATTATTCTTTCCGGGTGTGTATCATGGTATTATTTTCAGCTCTCATGACAAAATGATGTGTTCATAAAAACACTCAAAACTTGTGAACATAACTTTTGTTGTAATAATCTTGTGCCATTCATGACAAGAATGATGATAGGAAATTCTGATATAAAAATCATTTGTCAAATGTGCAGAACCAGATATTTTTGTCCTCAAGAAATCGTTCACATTGCATTAGCAAAGTGACACAATGATTTGGATTAGAACTCTCTAGAAAAATTACTCCTAGATCACTTAATGATTGGATTTCAGTAAAACTATAATTATATCCCTTTTATAAATGAATTTCTGTTGAGAAAAATACAAACCTGAATATTTGGAATGTTTCAAATTATTTGGAGTATTTTTTATTCTTAAATATATCATAGTTTGTGATCATAAAATATTTGTCAATATATAAGTAAATTTAGTAAGTAAATAAATTATCCAGTGCTATTTTTTTTCTTTTTATAAGCATAAGATAAAATTCATCACTTTACAATTTATAGAGTATTAGAAAAATCAGTTTATTTATGCATTAAGTTGTACATCATTTGAGATTTGCAATACTTTCTATCCATAGACATAGTTTGGTTTCTGTTTATTTTTAAGTGATACTTATGTCAGAATATGTTCAGTATCATAGTACATGTCCTATGACAATCACCATACACCACAGAAATTATATATATATATATATATATATATATATATATATATATATATGGGGTTAGTGTGAAAAGAGACTGGTCTGGTGGGATAAAAAGTGTAATAGCTAGAGGAGATTTGTTTATACTTATAGGGGAATTGTAATTTTGTCACAGATGAAGTTCCAAACTATTACCCAATATGTAGTAAAAGAAAATTTGGAACAGGTCTGGTTAGTAATTCAATAGAAACCATCATGTGACCAACATTTTTGATCACCCCCATGGCACGCTACCAAATGAAAGAAAATTTTAAAAGGGTTGATCAATGAATAAATTACTTCTCTTGCCTTTTGCTGGGTGTCGATCACTAAAGAAGTCAGAATTTTAAATAATGAATGCTACCAGGTATAAATTAAAGGATCAATTTAACATAAACTTAAATTATAAATTGCCCCCCCCCCCCAAATTTTGATGGGAAAACTAAGGGAAAAAAAACTCCAAATGTTTCTCCTTGATATAAGGGCTACACACCAATGGAATTTGTTACTTACATGCATACATATATATATATATATATATATACAGCCAATAACACTACTAGAATCGCTTTAAAACAGAAGGAACATATGTTGAATGTTTTAGTTCATGGTTTGAAACAGTTTATGCTTTTGGCATCAATAACCATGTGAAAGGCTTGAATCTAAATTTCCCTGTGGCTGGTTTGTTTAGCTGTCGTCTATCATCTAAAAAAGTTACAAGCATGTTGTAATGATATAATGCTCAGACAATGCTATGCAAATCTATTGCTAAAGAATATCAGTTGATCATACGAGCTGTTCATTACTTGCGGGAATAATTCAATCTATGCATAGTATTAGGCTTAACAAAACTAAGATTTGAGAAGAAGTTTCGAAGCCACCTGATCCCACAAATACTGTCTGGCAACTATTTTAGATTATCCGAAGATTGTCAGGAAAACAAATCATTTCATTGTCTATTATTTAGAAAACAGTTATTAACATGAAGATAGGTTGGCGAAGGGTTCGGCAATTTTTCCCATGTACATACTGTAAACCTGATACAATGTGGAGGTTGGGTCCATAATTTGCTACACCTGTTATAAGTGAGACTGCTTTGTAACAAAATTTCTTTTTTTTTACAAACTTTGATTAAATTTTTCCTCTTTGCTGTGTGGAGAATGCTTGATGCCATTCCCAAAGGCAAGTGAAGATAGGTGTAAAATAAGTAATCCATCAGAATCATTTACTGTTAATGTGACATACATGGGCGCAGCAGAGAACTCCCATCCAACATTAAGACCAACCATTGTTATTTGTGCTGAAATCCGTAGTGGGTAAGATGAGGCTAGTGCGGCAGGGAGATAGAAGAATAAAATCTCTTGGAAATCGTGGAGGTTACATTTTGATGAAGCTTAGATATACATGCAGTGAATTTCTACAAAGTGCTGACAAATGAGAGGAGGAAGCAAGAAAAAAAAGTGTCCTGAGTATTGGCCAAGGAAATGAATGAGACAAAAAAATTGCAGTAGTCAATACATGGAACTCATAACTCTTTTTCCCTTTGATTGCAGTCTTTTTAACAACACAATCAAAATCTAATGATTGAACAATTTGATTTGCTTCTCTTTGGTGATAGTGGGGGCAAATATTCAGGACATGATCCAAGCTTGAAATACTTGAAATTCATCTGATTGGACCCAGTGCATAACATTTCCAAGGGGTTTGCATTTTTGAGAGCAAAATTTAATGTTTTGAAGATTGGGGTCCATGCTCAAATTGCATCATAAGTGCTTCTGCATAAATGGGATTTTTTTAAAGATCTAGCTTTAGGCTCATCATCTTTGACACCAACAGTCTGGCTTAGATATTACCAAAGAGGAAATAGAAAGATCAGGTATGGCTGACCATATCTAGGGAGAGAAAGGTGTACACTATCCTCTCAGGACGAAAAGTCCAGATCATAGACAGGGAACACTGTTGGGAACTGAGACAGCCCATAGTAATGTTGGCTGAGTGTAAAGTATGGAAATCCATGCCTAACAAGGAAAGGAATATTTATCACCAAAATCAAATTATTTAGTGTCAGTAGCATATGAAAAATTCTGTTTACCACCATTATCTTCCGATAGTTCATCTGAAGGCCATTGAACTGTATACTGTATATATGGGATTTTTTTAAAGATCTTGCTTTAGGCTCATCATCTTTGCACCAACAGTCTGGCTTAGATATTATCAAAGGGGAAATTACATGACTCAAAACACATCACCAATTGAGGCCACTCTGAAAATTAGTATGAGAAATGTCTACCCATAATTTTGTCAGAATTAAGAAAGTATACCATCAGTTGCCCCCAAAATATGTGTTGAATTTTCACTTTGGGTGGCACTTCTTTCACTTTACTGCCATTCTACACAATCTATCTTTTGTTTCAATCAGATTCTATTAATTTTCATGATACAATTGATCAGTTTTTAAGATATGAAGCCATTGTAATATATCCAACAACATGGCTTTAACAGAGAATCTCATCATCAGTCTTTGAACGTCTGTCATTGGACATAAACCTTCCCCAGGATTTACCATAATTCCCCATCATGGGCATCGCAAAACCAGTACTTCCTGAATTTGTCTAGCTTGTCTCTCCATCTAATACTCTGCCGGCCTTGGTTGCGCATGTGATCTCTGGGGATCCATGTCATGAGTCCCGATGTCCATTGGTTGTCTGCCATTCTTGCAACATGGCTAACCCACTGCCATTTGAGATTTTTAATGGATTCTATGATGTCCCTGATTCCTGTCTTCTTTCAGATGTACTGTGCTGTCTTGTGGTCTCTCCATGTGAGTCCCAGCATAATTCTTTCATGAGCACTTGTCTCTTGGTTAGGTTCCATGTTTTTTCAAAAGAACATAAGTTTGCAGATGGTAACAGAAGGCAATGAAGCATGTTGCACAGGATCAGCAGAAAATATTTCACCCAGGCCCTACTATCTTAGCTTTCAGTGCAATCAGAGCTTGTTGGTTAAAATGGGTTTCCTGAAGATGAAACTCTATAACAAGAGGGAACTTGAGATAAAGTGAGAACTCTCAACCAAAATGAGAGGTCTGAATTTTGATATTTTACCGATCAACTCAGAAGATGACTTGTCTGTCCATGAAACTGATTTTATTATAATTAGTGTGGCAACTGACTGCATCAAAGAGATTAAGAGAATATTTTGAGAATATCATTTTCTTGATAAATGTAGCTATTTATTTTGAGTGTTGTCAGATCACTGAATCAACCTTGGAAAAGTGTCTGAAAACAAAGTTAACCATTTCATGGCAATATCAAGTTTTGAATGGCTATATTTGCCAAAAATTGTTAAAAATAGTTAAAAACTGGCTAAACATGCTGAAAATAATGCTTAATGTTGAAATTTTGTGCGGCCCAAATAAAAAATGCACCAAATTAGCATGAAGCCTAATTGAAGATGGTCGACCTGTTGTGTAGCAGTATGAAGACATATTTCAATATTGTTATATATATATATATATATATATATATATCCTCAGCCTTTTTAGCATTTGTTTTTGGACATGGACCTGAATTATACACAACAGATTTAAAAGATGTATAGGACTTGAAATATGACTCCTTTATTAATTGGTCACGCTTGGAAGGAGCCAGAGGTAAGATCCTCAAAAATTACTTTTCAGAAACTGTCATCATAGGTTAACAGAGCTTTCTACACTTTTTAAGTGATTCTGCCTGGTTGATTAACCACTTAGCTATGTACGTGTGATGCTTATCAACGAAGCTAGAGGGCTGACAATCTAAATATTCAATCTTATACCTAGAAAAAATATTTCAGGAATTCCCTGCAAGAATATTTTAGAGGGTGAAGTTCAATGAACATTTACGCTGAAACAGTTCCTTGGTTTTGTTTGTTTTTTTATTTGTTGTTTTTTTGAGGGGGCGGGGGAATAAATCAGCCTTTTTATGGATTCGATAAAATTGAGAAGTAACTGATTCATTGATCAACCCCTTTTTTTAATTGATCACCTCCCTAGATAAAACATGCAGCCAAAAGATGTCGGTCATGTGAGTGTTTCTATTGAGTCAGTAACCAGACCCATTTAATTATCTTTCAATCAAAAAATTCTCTACCATGGGCTTTGCAGAGCCAGTATTTCTTGAATCTGTCTAGTTCATCTTTCCATCTTGTGTTCTGTTGGCCAAAGTTTCTTGTTTGATCTCTGGGGATCCACGTGTCCATCAGTTATCTTTCATTCTTGTAACATTGCCTGCCCATTACCATTTGATTTTTTTTTTTTAAATAGTTTCTATGATGTCACAGACACCCATTTTCTTCCTGATATACTGTGCTATCTTGTGGCCTCTCCATGCAAGGTTGAGCATGATTCTCTCATGCGCATGTTGTATACTTCTAAGTTTGTAGGTCTGTCTCTTGGTTAGGTTCCATGTTTCAGCTCCATAAGTGACTACCAGGAGAATGCATTGGTTGTATACTCTTCTGTTTGGGATTATTGGGATCATCTGGTTCTTGAAAGTTGAGCTTGCTCTGTCGAAGACTTGCCATCCCATAACAACCTACTGGGGCTAAAACAATAAAATTAAGACTACAATCGGAATCTTATCTGATATTTTGGTGACATTCAGATAAGTGTAT